>JAGKTI010001226.1:59378-70427 GCA_018397915.1 Birgus latro | reverse complement strand
TATATATATATATTTTCTATTTCAATGAATAACATAAATGGGTATGAGATGGAAGAGGGCAGAGGACATGAAAACATAGGTAGGCAAATTTCCAGGTTAGTTTTTACTGTACTTTAGCCCAAGTGAATACCAAAAAAATAAAATGCCTCTGTGGAGGTACATTGGAGTCAGAGCCAGGTCCTTCATTGAGGTAAGATGCAGTCTGTGGATCAAATCTACCACTCTTAAACAAGGGATAAAACGATAGGAGGTTAAAGTTTCTCTTCATCATCGTGTTATACTCCATCTCTCTTACTGATAGGGATAATACACCTCACAGATTTTGCTTCCTTCATGTAATTAAATTATATCTTCTTTTAAAATCAATTTTTAAATTATAGAGGTGTAAATGGAAAGGATAATAATGTTTGTCCTACTTTTTGCTGGTTACAAGTAAAACATTGTGTATGATTTACTTCTTGTCATTGAAACATGAGAATTAAAATATTTATTGTGTGGAACAGGTAGGTGATTTTGGTCTGGCACGAGAGTATGGTTCACCACTTAAACACTACACTCCCATTGTGGTGACATTATGGTATCGTGCCCCTGAACTACTACTTGGAGCCAAACAGTACTCCACCCACATCGATGTCTGGTCAGTGGGCTGCATCTTTGGCGAACTTTTAGGGATGGAGCCAATGTTCCCTGGGAAATCAGAGATTGATCAGCTAAATAAGATCTTCAAGGTAATTTTGATAGTTTTTGTTGGTGTCTTAATGAGTCATAACCAGACTAGAAAGTAATATACAGTAGTACTGTACCTTTTTTTTTTTTTTTTCCCCTTCCCTATTACATTGACTGGGTTTGTTTCTTTGGCAGTGATTATTAGCTAATTGTTATAGTGAGAACATGCCAGAAAACAACCCATTTACCCTTCTGGGTAGGTTTTTTTTGGTTTCACACTCACTTGATGTAGTGCTGCTCTCGGGTGTCTGCCCTTTCCTCTCCTCCATCCTTCTTTCCTTCAATTCTCTTCTGTCTTTCTTTCCTTCATTCTTTCCTTGTCCGTCTGCCTACGGGTGACTTTACACTCCCTCTTCTGTCTTTCTTGCCTTCATTCTTTCCTCGTCCTTCTGCCTGTGGGTGACTCTACACTGAGTAACGAGCCATATGGTTTCCTGTACACCAGGAAAACATTACTACGCTGGGTGGTAACCATATAACCAAATTTTGGCGCCTGTTAGTTTAGTGGGTAATTACGGCGCTCCAGTCGGATTGAGCCGGTGAAAGTTTATATCCAAGGGGTGGTTGGGGTTTATTGCTCATGTAATGCCATTCAGGGATGAGTGAGGCTGGTCACTCTCATGACCAACTTGCCTAGCCCCAGGCTCCTACACTCCTCTGTGGGGCGACATAGGATTGGATAATGAATGAATGAAAAATGAACATATATTTTTTAATATACTGCTCCAGTCTCTTCTTCCTTACTACGTAAGGTCTGCCTGTACCAACATTACCTTCAGTCTCTTTTTCACAAACTTTCTTTGATACCCACATCATCTCCAGTGTTTTGTTTTTTTTTCATTTAAAATCACACTAACATACATGCATACATTGGCCTTGGTCACCTAATTGCAGCTAATTGATGTCTCGTAACCTCTATATTGTCGCTTAACCATCCCTAAGTTCACACTCTCTGACCTCATCCCAGTTCCATATCAAGCTCCTGTTGCTATTTCTTCCTTTCCATAACACTCAGTTTTCTGTTTCAGTACATACACCATCTATCCTCCTCATTGCCACAGGTATTCTGAGAAAGGTTGTTGGTACAGCCTGCAAGCAAGAAATTCTTGTCACTTATCATGAGTGTCAGGAATAAAACAGTTTCACACAGAGCTGTCTTAACCTTCATACTGCCCACTGTACCCTTCAAAATGCAGCCAAGCTTTTCAGTTACTCTTCTCCCATGAAGTGATCTCTCTCTCTCTAACTTCACACTCCATATTGCCACAGTTACACAATAGCTGTAGCTCCTAGGCATTCAAAGGTATCAGCCTCCTTAAGCATTCACTTCCCTTACGAGCCTTGTAATTCACCGTGTTGCAGAACCTCTTTCTGCATGCCAATATCTGTTGTATATTATTCTTTCACATAAGATTATTGCTTTTCATTATATCATCATCATCCAGACATTCTTCCTTACCCCAAGGTTGAGTGAGGTAGAGTCCAGAGAGGCAGAAAAAAATAAATAGTTTTCTTCCAAATCAGTACGTAAAACACTCTATAATTCTTCCCAGTCCACTTTCATAAACCTTACCCAAGTCTCTCTCTGACTTCAGTATATACAGATAATTGAAAGGTCATATTGTACATCTTATAACTACAGTACTGACAAACACTATTTTTGTTTTCAGGATCTGGGTTCTCCAAGTGAGAAGATTTGGCCGGGATATAACCAGTTGCCCTTGGTTAAGAAGACACAGTTTGCAGACTATCCTTACAACCACCTCAGGGAGAGGTTCAAGGCCAGACTCTCAGATCAAGGATTTAACCTTCTTAACAGGTAATTAGTATACTGCAAATCATATACTGTATATTACTGGGCAAGAGAGCTTCGACCACCCAGTCAGTGGTTGGATACTTATTGCAATTGTAGTTATGGATTTTCAGTGTGCACTTCACCAACTGACAGCTTGGTCGTAGCCAGGTTGGGCATATTTTTCATCCATCCATCATCTAATCCTATGTCACCCCATAAGGAGCGTAGGAACTCGGGGCTAGGCAAGTTGGTTCTGACTTGTAAGATGAGTGACCAGCCTCACTCATCCCTGAGTGGCATTACATGAGCAATAAACCCCAGCCATCCCTTGGATATAAACCTACACCAGCTCAATCCAACTGGAGCACCTTAATTACCCTCCAAACCACCAGGTGTCATAATTTGGTTATATGGTTATCACCCAGCATAATAAATGGTTTCCTGGTGTACAGGAAACCATTTGGCTTGTCACTCAGTGTAGAGCCACCCATAGGCAGAAGAAAGAGGAAAGAATGAAGGAAAGAAAGCCAGAAGAGGGAGTGTAAAGTCACCTATAGGCAGAAGAAAGTGGAAAGAAAGAAGGAAAAAAGGACAGAAGAGGAAGGATGGAAGAGAGGAAAGGGCAGACACCCAAAGCAGCACTGCATCTAGTGAGTGATGGTATTTTTCATACAAAGTACATAAATGTAAATGATAGCAGTTAGTAATAAGTAGTATGTTACATATTATTTCAAACTAGTCCCTTCATATGTTTTTGCATTGAAATTACTGAAGCATGGCCTTTACTACTACTGTGAGAATTATTAGCATTAATCATTCCATTCATAAACCCATTTTAGTTTTAGCTACAAATAAGGGGGATCATTTGCATAGCAATTGTTTTTCCTTTTGCCCATTATGGGGGAGGTGGTGGTCAGGTGGTTGTGGTCAGAGAAGTGATATGTTGTCTGATGCAAGTTTGAACCCAGACTGGGAATTCTATGTCCTCTCCATATCCTGAACAGACTGTATTGCATCATCCAACAAGGCAACAAATGCCTGGACCTTGTCGATGGTCCAGGATACCTTTAGTCTCAGTGGCTTGTTCATTACTAATCTTGTACAAGACCCAGAAACATTATAAAAACACTCTTACTAATACTATGACACCAGTCATGAATTCAGTAGACAGTTTTCAAGGATTCTTTCTGTTGTCAGAGGTAGTGCCTGTGAATGACTCCAGAATATCGACTTTGGAAGATGCCTTTGCACTGATGTTATTTGTATGCTGAGAAAAGATCATAAGTGTTTCCAAAGTAAGTCTTTCCAGGAGGAGTGGTTGGCTAAGAGGGAACCTTGAGGGTTTTTTTCTTCCTTGTTTGAATCTAAGATTTTACTTATTAGAATGTGTCTTGATACTGTGTCAAAAGCTTTGTTTATGTCTTTGGCTGCCAGAGTGGTTCTTATGGTGGTTTTTTCTTGTTGAAGCCACCTGGGATAAGTGAGTTGAGATGGGTGATGGTTGAGTGCTTGGGTCAGCATCCACATTGGGAGTCAGATAGAGCAAAGTGGAAGTTCTCTCAGATTAACAGTTGGATGTTAGGCTGCGGCATCAGCACAAACCCATGCTCCTGGAGATGAACTGAGGTTGAATCCAGAAAGCACCAGAGTTAGAGACCTAGTAACACCATACCCAGTGATACTGGCCATGCAGTCATCCGAGCCTTCATAGTCATGAATACACCTCACAAGCATAACCACCCACTTCTTTTACGAAGCTTATTAACGTTCTTTTATCATTATATCTAACAGTTAATAAATCAACTCATAAGTCATCAGCACATCACCTGTTGAACAGCCTAAATCCCTACACTACAATTTTTTTTTTTTTTTTTTTTTTTTACAGTTTATTAAACTTAGGATAGACTTTTCAAACTGGAGGGGTTAGATAGGGCCTTCATTTACCCCCTTCTCTACCAGAGGCGTACCCAAAGCTGAAGAGAATCATCTGGAGCCAGCAAGAAAGAAATCCAAAGTATTTAATTGGATTGAAGGGGTTAACAATATGAACCTGATACCTCATTATTTTAACCTTGCAGGTTCCTCACATACAACCCCAGCAAGCGGATCACGTGCCAGGAAGGGTTGGACCATGACTACTTCCACAAAGAACCTCCTAAACCCATTGACCCTGCAATGTTTCCTACTTGGCCTGCAAAGTCTGAGAATCCTCATGCTCGCACTGCGAAGAAAACTGGCCTTAGCCCTAAACCTCCTTCTGGTGGCAAGAACTACAAGGAATTGGTAAGTTAGTTTTCTTTTACAGATGTTATTTCAAAAGTTTTTGAGCCCAGCTCATAACAACATACTTACTGATCTCTGTTAGCTTATTCTTGTATTACTTATTTACCTATGCTGTAGTTCCAGAAACATCTGTGGGAGTGGTCTGTTGATAGTGTACATTATTTGAAAACTTGGTACAGTAGAGTCCCCTTTTCCCTTTATAAGACGACTGGTTCTGGGAAATCTCAAGGCATTTCAGGTGCATGCTAAATTGTGACATATATTTACATTTAAAATGCGGAAGTAAATTCTTGAGCCCCATGTATCCCCACCCTCTCACACCCAAAAAAACAAATAGCACATCTCACAAGAAATCTCACTGGGGTTGGCTATGGCACAGCTGATGTTTTCTATGGACTGGAAACTAAACCAAGTACCAGAACGTATAATTACTTCCCAACAGTTGATGGAAGCTGTTAGGTAAAAAGAAATTTCGGATGTGTAATGAGATTTGTAAAAATGTGAGTCTCAGCCAAGACTTTGAATTACTGTCATTCAGAAAAAAGATCACTGAGTGACTGTACTTGTGGCTGAACTTTCCCTGCCAAAGAATGATGTTTGTGTGGCTAGTTACCAGGCTTGTAGCCACATTTAGTGCCTTCCAGGGTCAGTGGTAGTCATTATGTACTACCTAGAAGAAGTTAAAACAAATTTAATATCGGTACATATTCTCAGGAAAAGTCATTAGAACCTCATCCATGAAACCTTGGTTAAGAAATGCAAACGAAATGTGCCTGTCACGAGTGAATTCATCTGCACACGTATTTGTCAAGTTAAGCTAAGAGTCGACCGCTGGGGCCCAGATTGATAGAAATAGTATAGTAAACGATTGCTAAATCTGACTTTACTTAGTCTGAATTGCAGGCAGGTGATCCAGACCACTGACAATCTGTATAAGTTATCCTGTATACTGAGGATATTTCAAAAGGTTCTGAATGTTTAATCCATCCATCCAGTCCTACGTTGCCGCATGAGGAGCATTGAAGCCCGGGGCTAGGCAAGTTCATCCTGACATTTAAGATGAGTGACCAGCCTCATTCATCCCTTAGTGGCATTACGTGACCAATAACCCCAACCACCCCTTGGATATAAATCTGCACTGGCTCAATCCGATTGGAGCGCCGCAGTTACCCACTAAACCACCAGCCACCATAATTTGGTTATATGGTTACCACCCCCCGTAGTAAATGGTTTCCTGGTGTACAGGAAAATCATTTGTCTTTTCACTCAGTGTAGAGTCACCCATTGGTAGGTGGAGGTGCTCACCATCCACTCACTTGATGTAGTGCTGCATTGGGTGTCTGCCCTTTCCTCTCTTCTTTCTTTCCTCTTCTGTCTTTCTTTCCTTCATTCTTTCCTCTTTCTTCTGCCTATGGGTGACTTTACACTCTCTCTTCTGTCTTTCTTTCCTTCATTCTTTCCTCCTCCTGCTTATGGGTGACTCTGCACTGAGTGACAAGCCAAATGGTTTCCTGTACACCAGGAAACCATTTACTATGCTGGGTGGTAACCATATAACCAAATTATGGCACTTGGTGGTTTAGTGGGTAATTAAGGTGCTCCAGTTGGACTGAGCCAGTGTAAGTTTACATCCAAGGGGTGGGTGGATTTAGTGTTCAAGTAATGCCACTCAGTGATGAGTAAGGCTGGTCAATCTCATCTTAAATGTCAGGACCAACTTGCCTAGCGCCGGGTTCCTACACTCCTCATTGGGTGACATAGGATTGGATGATGGATGTAAATATATATACTATATACAGTACTTCCTCAAT
The DNA here is from genome assembly GCA_018397915.1 of Birgus latro. Classification (NCBI taxonomy): domain Eukaryota; kingdom Metazoa; phylum Arthropoda; class Malacostraca; order Decapoda; family Coenobitidae; genus Birgus; species Birgus latro. The sequence goes on along the minus strand of JAGKTI010001226.1, from coordinate 63,812 downwards.
TATCCGACATAGACTAATAAAGCCAAAGGCATATTCGGGTAGTGGAAATATGTGGATAATGAACAATATTCCCCTTACTGTGCCCAGACTCTACCTATACCCAACCTCCAACCTATACTTAACCTGTTTGTACAGCACCTCTGCTTATTTTGGCAGTGTTTTCCACCATTCAAGCATATTTAGACACATAGGAATGTCCATAATCATTCTAAACACCAAGAAAACCATGAAAAAAAAAACACACCCTTCCTATACACAAGTGTAAGTATAATACCCCTCAAAATTTTGGCACTGTTTTCAGGTTAATCTGCCATATTTGGATATCACAACACCCGTAGGAATATCCAAAGTAATGCTAAACACTATGAAAACCATGTAGAAAAAAAAAAAAACTACATGTACAGTACCTCTCCAAATTTTGGCAGTGTTTTCTGGCCATTCTGCCATATTGAGATATCAAAACACACATAGGAATATCCATATTAATGGTAAACACCAAGAAAACAATGCACAATGCATAATCAACAAAAATCCATAAAACACCTGAAGACAGTTGGAAAAAAAGTTATCCTTCAGTGACACAAGTAAGAGCTTCTTCTGGGAGGGGGGGGGGATCCATGGCCAAAGGTCACCGAAATTGGTTTTACAGTATTGATATAAATGGTATAACATCATCTTCTCCGGTGTTTGAACTATAAGATAAGCTAATAAATTTTGGCAGTGTTTTCTGGTCATTCTGCCATATTGAGACATTAAAACACACGTAGGAATATCCATATTAATGGTAAACACGTTTTCGTTTTCGTTTTTGAAGGCTCCGACATGCTTGCATGTGTCGGCCTTGGTCACCTAATGACGGCTCTCCATGCTGCTCGATCTCTGGCAGCCTCCCTATTCAGTTCCTTAACCCTTAAGTCACATTTAATGACCTCGTCCCATGTCTTTCTCGGTCTACCCCTCCCAACCCCTCCCCCAATATTAACACTTCTCACCCTCTGCGCCGAATTATCATCCCCCATCCTCTCCACATGTCCAAACCACCTCAGCCTACCTCTCCTCATCACAACACCAATACATTCCAGTCCCATCCTACCTCTCAACTCTTCTATCGTAAACCCAGCCCCCCCCAGGCCTTGCACGCAGGGACGCACTGCACATCCACCTAATCATTGTCATTTCTGTACGTTTAAACCTGCGAATATCCTCTTCCTTAACTGCCCAGGTCTCACTACCATACAGCATCACACTCCTAATACATGCTGCATACAAAGACCCCTTAACACGTAAGGAGAGTCCTCTCAATGTCAGGAGAGGCAACAGCTCCCTGAACTTCTTCCAACCACTTCTCACTCTAGCAACCGAGCTAACTCCAGCCCCACCTCCGGCACATAACATGTCTCCCAGATAACAGAACTCCTCCACACACACAAAGAAAACAATGCATAAACAACAAAATCCACACACACACACAAAAATTAAGACTAGGAAAATCAGTTTTTTTTTTTTGGGCGAAAAGGAAGTGTGGTGCGGGGGGGGGGGGGGAGAATATGTCACACTGAAATTGGTTATATTGGTATAAATTGTATATCATCATCTTCGCTAGTGTTTGTACTATAAGATAAGCTAATATAAACACAAAAAGCTGGTAAGTAAAACAAAACTGCTGTGAGAAACAGTGTTGTTCAAGAGTAAAACTTACCTTCATAAAATTTCCTACCAACCTAGTGCAAAATTTTGCCTGCACCTTGCAAGAGTTAAGCATATGAGTAGATGCAAAATTTCATGAGCTTTCTCGTGGATTTCACGGAATTTCGATACGACCAACAGTATTCAAATACATCGCCAAAGGTAGATGGTGCTTTCACATGACTTGTGGCTTGTGGTCTGTCTTACACGCTCATTGGCTGTTGGGAATACAACTCCCGGTGACTGGATGACTTTGGACATTCGGTGTAGAGGCGAATGGGTGCTTTCACCTGACTTGTGGCTCAGCTTGTGGTCTGTGTTACACACTTGGTGGCAGTTAGGAAAGACTAATCCTGTTGGCCACGTGACTTTGGACATTCAGTGGGGATGCGTACGGGCATTTTGACACCGCTTGTGGATTATGGTTGGTATTACTTGAGTGCTGGAGGTTCGTAGGGAGTGAACAGGCCAGCACGCAACTTTGACCATTCAGTACGGGGGCTGACGAAGATTTTTGCTAGTTTTTTTTTTTTTTTTTTTTTTTTAAGGAAGAAGGAACCAAAGGCCAGGAGCCCACAGACTGGTTCCTTCCAAGAAAAAAACATTATACTATATTGAAATTCTTAATGCAGATATTTATTACAGGTGGAAGGTGATGATGAACTGGCAGGGCGTGGTTTCTTCCTGGGAGGAGGTTCTTCTGCAGGGGCTGGCTTTGTACTCAAGATGTGAGTGGAGAGAACTCGTAAAATGGAGATGGTTGTAGGATGACATTGGAAACTTATATTTCAGGCTTAAACTGAAACAAATACAAACATCTGGGATGTCTACAAAGAATCTGCATGTCATGTTAGTGAGTAAAAAATAACCTATAGATCAAATAATCAAGATATGTTTGAATAAAGCCTGAAGGACACTACTGAGCTGTGCTGGAAAGATCTTTCTGTACCTCCCTGTACCAAAGTGTAGACTTTCTACACTGGACCACCTTTAGAGTTTTATTTTGTATATGCGCTGAACTGTAATATATGTGGGTGAAAATGTTACAAAAAAAACTAGAATGGATATGCAGAGAAGGTTCACAAGTGATTCCACATGATAAACAATTTTCAGATGTGATACCATATTGCTTTGGACTGTGTCCAGGTATGTGGAATCTGTTTCCATAACTGATAAATACAAAGAGGTTGTGTGATTATGTGGAACACAGAACTTCAGTAATCTGTGACTTGTACCTGTAAGGACCACAACAAATTAATCATATTTGGTTATCAGAAGATCCAAGATACTGCATGATATAACGGTATCAGATAAAGTACTGTGTGATGGTACTGTGGCATAGTTGGAGGTTTTGAAAATAGAATTTTCCCATTGACAGCAAATTCTTACTGGTATATCCAAAATGGTTGGGTTCAAGGGTTTTACAGGGAAATATTGAAATACAGTAAAACCTGCCTAATCTGGACTCATTTTATCTGGAATATTCTTAAGGACTGGCTAACCACTCTGATTATACTTAAGTGATATTCAATCCAGACTGAATGAGTAGAGTCCAGATGCAGTCTGGCTCGTTATATTTCACAAACATATAACACTGAAACTTCAAACCTGTAATACACTACTGTACTGCATACTGTACTGAGTATTAGTATCCATACACATAATTGACATAAATTACAAGACATGGACAGGTAAAGTCAGGGAAGCATACAAACACTTGACCCAGGCAACTGAGATGAAGGGTCTTGCAAACAAAGGCTTGAGATAGAGCGGTAGAGTACCCTTCTTGTGAATTGCTTTGTTCTTCTACAAGGTACAGTAATAATGGTGTTATTGTAACGCATAACAAACGCCCCCAAAAAATCTAAATTCTTATTAAATTGATGATACAGACAGTGGAAATATTGCCAAACAGCATATGTACACCACCAACAGAGGATGCAACAAGCCCACAGCTGGGGCAAGCCTCAGGGGAAGGAGGCTTTGGTGGGTAGCGCAAGGGTGATCCAGATGCCACTCGCATCCTCTAACCTGACTCTAGATTAACATGGATTCTACTAGGCTTCTCTGGAACCCTGTTTATCCAGAAAATAGGCTAATATGGATTGGCTTTCCCCAAGTTAGTCCAGATTAAGAGGATTTTACTGTTAAAAATTGTAAGAACAACCAATGAGAAAATCATTTAATAAATACAATAGTCTACAGTACTGTATAAAGTACCTTGTGTTAGTATAACTGATGCAAAAAAAAAATATATATATATATATATATATTGACTTTTATTAGGGTTGGTAATATCAACACACTCCTCCACATATGAAAAATATTTTGGAAAGCTACAGAACTTAATTTCTTCTAAATAGGATCTTGAATTTGGCTCTCATTTTGTATTGTTTTTGTTTGTTCTTAGAAGGAACAGTTTGCAGGCCCATGGCCTTTGGTTCCTTCTTCCTTGCATAAAAATATATATATATGTATGTATGTATATGTATATACATACATATATACTGTATATATATATATATATATATATATATATATATATATCGTTTTCGTTTTTGAAGGCTCCAACATGCTTGCATGTGTTGGCCTTGGTCACCTAATGGCGGCTCTCCACGCTGCTCGATCTCTGGCAGCCTCCCTATTCAGTCCCTTAACCCTTAAGTCACATTTAATGACCTCGTCCCATGTCTTTCTCGGTCTACCCCTCCCAACCCCTCCCCCAATATTAACACTTCTCACCCTCTG
>JAGKTI010001226.1:38181-50246 GCA_018397915.1 Birgus latro | reverse complement strand
CTGGCTCCAAACCTTCCCTATCCCAATCAAACTCCTCATTCAACAACCGACTATAATGCTCTCTCCATGCATCTTTAATATCCTCACTGTTTACCAGTACCCTTCCCTCATCATTCTTCACACACTGCTCGCCTACAATGTCCCGATTATCTCTCTTCATCTGATTTGCCACCCTAAAAACCATATTTTTCCTTCCTTCATGATTTAGATTATCAAGTAAAAGTCTCTGTGACTCAGACTTCGCCCTGTATACCTCTCTTCTAGCCCTGCGCTTGGCAGCCAAGTACTCCTCCCTGTTACCACCCTTCTTCCATTCCCGGAAAAGCCTTTTCTTCTCCTTAACTGCGGCTTCTACACTCTCATCCCACCACCAAGTTACTTTATGTCTTGGTGGGCCTCTTGTCCAACCGCATACTGCATCGGTAACTCTCAAGAGGTTGTTCTTAAGGGCTCCATACTGTTCATTAACGTCTCTATCTTCGGCTTCCTGTTCAGCCACCACTCTCCTCATCTCACTATAAAAGGCATCCCTTACTGATTGGTTTCTCAGCTTCCATATTTTCCTCCTAGGTACATATGTCCTCCTTCTCATCCTTTGTTCCTTAAGCACCATGTCACAAATCAACAGTTTGTGCTGCTGCACACACTCCTCGCTTCCTATAACTTTAACATCCCTCACTAATCTCCTATCAACCCTCCTGACCAGAAAATAATCTATCTGGCTACTATTTCCCCCGGACTCGTACGTAATCAATCTACTCACTCTTTTTCTAAAATGTGTGTTGCACACAATCATGTCCATAGCCTCCCCAAACTCGAGTATTCTTTCCCCTTCCGCATTCCTCACACCATATGCACATCCTCCATGGACTCCTTCATACCCTTGAACTGCTTCACCAACATGACCATTTAAATCCCCTCCTAGAACCACTACCTCATCATCGCCCATACCACTCACTACACGTATTAAATCATCCCAAAATCTATCCTTCTCTGCGTCATCCAATCCTACCTGCGGAGCATATGCGGATATAACTGAAACCATCACCCGTCCTATCAAAATTTTCACTACTATTATCCTATCACTTACTCTCATGACATTCATAACATACTCCACCCATTTCTCCGCAACCAACACACCCACACCCCCATATCCATCAGTTCCCCCCTGCCAAAACAACTTATAGTAGCAATCCTTCCCAGCAATCTTTCTGGCTGATCCACCCCTGTACCGGACTTCCTGCAGACAAGCCACATCCACCCACCTCCTACTGAATGCCTCAGCAACTTCCCCTGCTCTTCCTTTCAAACTTCCCACATTCCACGAACCCACCCTAAACCCCCTGGGTGATTTGATGTCCTCAGGCTTGCTTTGGTGCTTGTTTTTGTGTGTATTATAACTGATGAACTGATGATGTGTGTATCCCACTGATGAAATAAAGCTGCACTTCTCTAGCATTGCAAAACCACAGCCAATCAAGCAGCATGTGAAACTTTAAAACAGCAAGTCACTTTTAATAAGCAAATATTAGGGCTAACGGTAGCAAATTTATTGTGCATTTGTTTTCAGATGCACTAAGGGTGAACTAAAGACTTCACATGTGGAATGCTTGTAGAATACGAACCTACAGGCCATGGCCTAGTAATATTCTGGCACAAAAGACAAACAATTATCCCTCATTTACTGCTTTGCTCTCCGAGTATGAAACGTCAAGTGGTGTGGGTTCTGAGATGACTGGTGTGGGTTCTGAGATGACAAGAAAGCCAATAATGCATGTCAGGACAAATCTTTGAAACAGTTTTGTAAGCTGTGTACTATGAAGTGGTGAAGGTTCTAAGAGAACGAGAAAGCTGATCATTAGGAATGCTAGAGCAAATATTTGACTGAGGTGCACGTGCTATTAGTTACATCCAAATATACAGTATTTCTCATCCCAGATAAAGATCACAATGCAGCAACTCAGCAACATACTGTAAGTTCCAGGGTATGTGTGGATATGCATAATCAAGAACAAAATGTTAAACAAATCTGATATCTGTATACATAAAGAAAACTAAGTTTTTGGGACAGTATATCCACAAATTTCACTAAAATGCACCCTAACAACGATGCCCCCACCCTCGATAATGGGAAAGAAATAGCCACCTTACAGGTGACCGGGCCTTCTGGGCCACAACGGCACACCTCATCTTCTCCCATAAGCCCTCCTCCCCGCAACCGGTCCAGACCCGAGGTAGCAGTATCGCGGCATTACACCCGTTGCAGCTGGCAGCAGACTCAGGGTGGGAGTTGCTTTAATACAGCCCCACGCAGCGGCCCAGCAACATCCACCGGAATTGCTGGTGAGGAAGCGACCACTGGTTCTTCCTCATCTGCCACCCACCCCCAGGAGCGGAGGCACGCCTACGACCATCGGGCCAGTCGACGTGAGAGCATCTACTGGATCTCTCCTGCCCATCCTGAGTCAGGGAGCAGAGTCGAGGTAGTATCTACCGGACCTACCATCGTGGTGTTGCCCACCGGGTACATCGCAGCTGCGCCAGACCCCCAGCTGGAGCATGGTAGCACCCACCGGGTCTGCCCAACTAAGAACGCCCACCGGGTCTCTCCCTCCTGCTGTCCTCGAAGCAAGGGACGCCTCAGCAACGTCCACCGGACCTGCCAGGCCCGAGGAGCACCCACCAGATCTCCTTCCTTGCCTCCGTCAGGGCAGGAGTGTGGTAGCGCCCACCGGGTCTGTCCGATTGAGAGCACCCACCGGGTCTCTCCCTCCTGCCGTCCTCGCAGTGAGGGACGCCTCGGCAACGTCCACCGGGCTTGTCAGGCCGGAGGAGCGTCCACTGGATCCCCTCCTGTCCCGGTGTGGAGTTACAGCGGCGGCCACAGGGCCTGCCAAGCTGAGGGAGTGAGCTTTAGCCCCCCCCTCCTTCACCAGGCCGGAGGCTCCCATAGAGGAGCAAGTCTCTGGCTCAGCCCGCCCCTCCTGTGGCCAAGCAAGACGCCCTTCTCTCTCCCCTACAGGTACGGCGCGGAGTGGACCTGACGCGTAGATCCAGACTACCCAGCCACCCGTGTCCCGGTCGCCAGCGCTGACGGACTCGCAGGGGCTCCACGGCTGCAGGCGACTCCTGATGGCCTCCTCCTCCTCCCGAGACTGCAGTCCACGACCACTGAAGGGCGCGCCCTCCTACTCGGGCTCCCCTGGGTCCCAAGGCATCCCACGCACCCTGATGATCGCCCGAGCTATCCGGAGGGCCACTTGCCTCCTGTCCCTGTTTGGCCCTAGTCCTGAGGGCCAGATCAAGCCCAAGGCCCCCTCACAACGGACCCAAGGTGGGTTTCCTGTTATGCCTACGGGATGTCCCCAACGTGCGACAACTGTGTCTCCAGGCGGCCCTCCACTGACTCCGAGCCGCCACCTGAACCTTCCAAGGGCGTGAGTGCCTCCTCTTCCTGCCGTCTCTCCCGTGCTGTGCTAATTCAAGTGTTTCCCTTAGTACAAACCCTTCCCCAGTGTAAACCTGCCTCTCACAACCTATATCTCCCCCATGTGACCCTCGCGTATTCCCTTTCCCCCAGTGAGTGACATCCTCCTAAACCCCCTCTTATTCCCCAGTGCGGAGTGAAACGAGCAGTTACTCCCACAGTGATACTCTACCAACTCTCCCCAGTGCAAAGGTTCAGTGCCCCACAATGATACATGTCTAGAAACTGACGTTAGGCCGACAGAAGGCCAGAACTTTCAGTGCAGCCCCAATCAGGACACGTACTGTAATGAGCCACAGACTCAATATCTCCCGTGTGCCACCCTGCTATAGTGTGTATTTCTATGTAATGTAAGGACTCCTGTAAGTGCCACAAGAAATAATCTATATTGTATTGTACCCGTCAATCTGGTTAATATACCTGTAACCTTGGCTTGCCAGTGCTTTTGCCCTGTTCCTTTGGTGAATGTTCTAACCCGGTCGTGTAATAAAGGACCCCCAAAAGCTTGTGCCTGAGGCTTACGGTGTGAAAAGTCGCGCCCAGACACAGCGGAGGGCCTGAGGTTACAGCCTGTGTATTACGGCGCGAGAAGTCGCACCTTAAAACACAGCACATAACATTCACTATTTAAACAAGTCTTCTTAAATAACACTGAAACATTCCTTTCTACAATATTTTTCTAACCTAACCTAATCTGCCTGAGAATGTGAAATGCAAAAAATATTGCAGGAAAGATAAAAATGAGTTGAATAAAAAAAGGCTTTAAAAATTAAAGTTGTGACTAACAATGCTGAATTGAAATGAAATATTTATTGCTGTAAAAGAGTTCTTATACAAAAAAAGACGGTGGTGCGTCTTGCAACACATCTTCAGCCAATACAGTTACTAGGGATGGGCAATACCAGTATTTTTTAATCGATACGATACCAAATATTTCTGATCCCTGTATCAACAGTATCGCGTAACGATGCCATGTATTAAGATGCTGGTATCGATTAAATCGGTTTGAATGAGTAACGTTTATTTGTAAAAGCGAATGTGTATATTATTATTTTTCAATATTTTACCATCCATCCATCATCACTGAAATATAAAGGATATCGCATAATATAATGAATAAGGGCTAAAAATTACCATTTACAAAAATACTAAACAGGAAATACAAATACTGCTGTTCCACTTACGTATTTCAGTATTTTATTATGCATCATCACAATTAGTAAAGAATAACCTGGAAAATACATGCCACTTCGGATTAACATGATATGAAACAGTATCATATTAGAACATTAATGAGGGAGAAACTTGCTGAAAGCTTGGAACTCTCAAACCATTTTGCAGCGTCCCACTCCAAGCTTACTGCCTATACTGTACAGGCATCAGCCTAATTATTATTTCAGCAAGTTTCATGTTTTACTTGATATTTATAGGCAGAAATATAACTACAGCTTACCTGTACCGCAGAAAGGAGGGGAAAAGCACACTCTTCCATCCAGGACACACTGAAATGTGAAGTACGATCGAACTTGCCTTCCACACTCGACGACGAACTGACGCAGACTGCACATGGCGACGGTGGCGTCAATGCATCATCTCGTACTTCGAACAGTACGATGGATGCCGGATACGATCTTACAGTATTTATCAAAACCCTTTGCTTATACCCGTATGAGAGAGAGAGAGAGAGAGAGAGAGAGAGAGAGAGAGAGAGAGAGAGACTTATAAAAGTTGAAACTCGCGAAGGAAGGCAACTATTTTTTTAAAGGGATTAGTTCAAGGCTCAGAAGTTTGATTTACCAATTTCGGGTTATTTTTTTTTTTCTGTGACAAGTTCCAAATTTAACTCAGTAACTTAATGGTGTCCTGCTATTACTCGAATACTACGGAAGGTGCTCCTACCTTTAATTCTGATTAAAATGGAAAACAGACAGGTATGAACACACACACACAAACTGCATCTAGGTTAGAATGATGATACATAATACAGGTTCAAAATTCCCATAAATATAAAAACAAAAACTTCCATACCATCCCTTGAACTCATCCTGTGTGTGTGTGTGTGTGTGTTTTGTACATACCATCATCCTCATCATCACCATCATTATTATTATTAGATGAAGTTGCAACTCGGTAGGGGGGTGAATGTGGAGAAGGGAGGATGTATGCTTCTCTCTCTCATGGAAGGAACATAGAATGCCTGCTTGAATTAATAATCTGTTATGACAAAATAACCACTTTATGGAAATACCTTTGCAAAATTTTGCTCCAGTGAAACTGGCAACTCAGTGTGGGACCCCTTAGACCTGCCATAAGTTGAATAATATTAGCTTTGATAAGTATATGTCACATCATGATCACCACTAACTCTATTTCCAAAAGTACTAAAAAGTATCAATACTTTGCCATCAGTATCGATACTGGGCCGGTATCGAAAATATCGATATTGTACTTTGGTATCATCGATACGCCCACCCATAAGCCAAGTTTCTCCCTCATTAATGTTCCGATATGATACTGTTTCATTATTTAATCCCAAGCAGCACATATTTTTCAGGTTATTCTTTAATCATTATGAATATGCGTTAAAAAAAAAAAAATAGATACGTAAGTGGAGCAACAATAATTATATTTCCTGTTTAGTATTTTTGTTTATGGCGGTATGGATTTTGTAAGAACTACCTATCCTCGATATAAATGGTAATATTTAGTCTTCATCATATTATGCGATATCTCTTTATATTCCAGTGATGGATGGATGAACGGTAAAATAATGAAAAATAATAATATACACATTTGTTTTCACAAAGTATTCATTCAAACCGATACCAGCATCTTAGTACTTAATTGCTATCGTTACTCGATACTGCCGATATATAATGGGATCAGAAATACTTGGTATCGTATTGATTTAAAAACACTGGTATCGCCCATCCCTAAAATAAACCGGTTAGAAAGAGATTCAACGAATTATCCTAAGCCATCGAGAAATAAAAGCAATGCACTTCTTGCATCGTCTACTTGTGTGTGTGTTCCACGCAAACAAGAACGTCGCGTGATTAAGTTCATGTTACTGATGTTGTTATCCATCTTATCGACACAGAAAACTAAAGCACAAACTGAGGTGCCACTGAAAAGGCTAATGTACCATCTGATCTAGGTTACCTACATACTAAGAGTAGCGTCATGGGGGTCCCAGTATAACACAAAACGGGGCCGCCGGTTGCTATTTTGACTCTACCTCGTCCACTCACTGCACTGTAATGTCTTTTTCCACACAGTTGCTTAAATATTGTTGGTAAAAGTGGACGTGATGCCGTGCTGCTGTGTCTATAGTTGGAGTAATAGGTCAGAGAAAGGGTTTATGCCGTACAGATTTCCTGCAAATCCAGAAAGAAGGAAAATGTGGATGAAGTCCATCACTGATGAATGTGAGCAGGACTTCTCAGTGACAGTGATAGGTTGTACAACTTGATAGGTTATTGTGTTCACAGCATTAAAAGCACGGAGACCACCTGTCATGAGTGCTTAGAAGTTATAGCGTCACTCAATCAGGCAGTTCACAAAAGCAGCAGACATTAGTTTGCTCAAGGAGTATAACAAACGAGGACTTAGTGTCAGACAAACCATAGGACATGCTCCTCAAAGTAGAGCTTATGTTTAGGAAAGGTCAAAGTGATTTAATAGGAAAGGCAAATGTTAAAAATAACACTCACAGATGAACCAATAAATTTAATCAAAGACTGAACTTTTCACCTGTCACAGCCCTAAAAATTAACGAGTTCATTAACACTCGCATGTATTTCTGCTGCAAAAAGATGAATGAAGAACTAAAAAAAAAAAAAAAAGGAGAAAGAAGATAGAACTTGATAGTATAATTATGGCAATGAGGAAACTAGTAAAAACTATACAGTAATCAGTAGGTCCTGTCCCACAGTGTTCCACGTACTATTAAGCCTAGCTTATTCCTCGTACAGTTAAGCCTAGCTTTGTATTAAGTAAAATTTGATTGTAAACATCCTACTTCTCATTCATCTCATTCAACTGTTATATTATGCTTTCCTTAGTATTCACAGCAAGTACTGTGGCTTTGCACCAGAGAGAGAGAGAGAGAGAGAGAGACCAGCATGCACACCGGGCAGAAAGGAGTCAGCGATAGCGCTAGGCTGGAGTCAAAATGGTGTCTAATCTTGAGTTGTCGCTACTCTCAGTATGTAGGTACCCTAATCTGATCTAACTCGACCGTGTTGGTACTGTAGAAAATTTTCAATTAGTTGCCCTACTGACAAACCTTCAATCACCATCTTCACAGGGTGTATAGCCCTCACCTTGTCCCACCGCCCACCCCAACCACTCTTATCCACCCACAACCCATTTCCTACTTTCCATTTTAACATCAGACCTCTTTGACTTACACTTTCTCACCACCAATAAATACCCTCAAAGGGTGTACTCACCCCATCCTTTTCCACCATTTACTATACCATCTCCCACTCGCCCCACCAACTCCTTTCATCCCATGGTGTATTTCACTACTGCAGTTTTTAGAATTTCGTTGTATGATCATTTGTAATTTAACAGAATTTCCGTACCTACAACGAATGATGGAACAGCATAATTCAGAGATTCAGCAAACACCTCATCGTGGGGAAGCGGGACGTCCTCCCAGGGTTCACGTAACTGGACTTGGACGCTGAGCAGCAACATAAAAACATGTAGGCAACTACGCTCGCTGATAACTGGTTGCCGGATGATACTGTCTATAAATTACAGCTGACTTTTCTTTAAGATCTCTTCACTTTGAGGTTTTGTGCATTTTTGTCCTGCATAATGTAAACAACCATGGCTAAGAAAGCTCACCAGCTTTCATAAGCTATTTTTGAGCAAAATATTTGTACAGCTGGGGTTAAGATCTCAGTGATATTGCAAAATGATAAAATTCAAGGATAGCTAATCATAATACTTATAATACCCCTTCTACACTGTGAAGAACAGCTACATATAAAGAGTTACACGCAAAACAACATGCCGACCTATGGAGTGCAGCAGGGCGATAGGTTGTTGCTTTGGTGTGTGTGGCGTAGTGGCAACTGTGGGTGGGCGTGGAGGAGGTCTGGGTGGAAGGCAGAGGTACCGTAGGGCCGAGCGAGTGGGTTGAGTGTGTATCTGCCACCATAGGGACCACACTTTTGCTGCACCTCCCCATAGTCTTGGCAGTACAGTGTATGTACAGAAAAATTAGTGTTAATGTGAATTAGGTGTTCCTTTGACAGTTCATAACCAGCTACTGCTAACAGGAATGTATTGTCATCACTAATGACTGAAGAAATGTGATAATTAATCATAAGCAAAGTTTGTGTATACACACGGAAACTGAAGCTAACTCTGCGTAGGACGAGAGAATATCAATGTAAATCGCACAAAAGGACAATAAATGAGTAAGCAGAGAAAACTGGAAAGAATCAGTTCCAGCGTAGTGTCATCGCGGTGTGGGCTACTGTTTAGCCTGATTTACCTGCATGTGACACCTGTCAGATTTGGACAGGTTTTCCCTGTCATTCACTCACAAGTATAAGTAATATCCCTCAAGTTTGTTGTTTTGCCATATGGAAAACATATATAAGCAAACGCACTGCCAATAAGAACTAACCACTGGGCCGTGTTGCAAATCTGGAAACCTTTTTCCGGGCCGCAGTAAGACGCACTTCCTCCATCCCACCAGCAGCTGGTGCTATCACGCCCCACCTGGTGCTGCTGCTTGGGCTGAGGTGGACACACCTCACCAAAGCAGACCATATCTCTGTATAATAAACTGTGATATTTAACATCTTTAACTCCGATGTTACATAAATGACAGAACCCACCTCAGCTTATAAGTAACACCGTGCAACTCTCTTAATATTTAATTTAAAAAAAAAAAGTTGCTTTTCTAACTTGTGTGTTAGAATTCGCCCTACCAAATATAAAATCATTGGTACCTTGTCCTTGTGAAGTTTTTGTGCCCCGTACCAGCAAATGTGTCTGCAAGATGAACACACTGCTAACAGAACTGTCTGTATCATCAATCCATCACTTTTGTTTGATCAGTAATCTCTGTAATGATCACTGTCATCATTACTGTAATTACACCATTCTGTTACCTTTACCAATATTTACATCATACATGCCTCTTCAACTCACCACCACTATAGCAATATAGTTATCATCATTACCAACAGATATCCCAGACGATTTTATTCAGCAGAGAGAAGTTAAAACTATCTCGATTAATTAACATTTTCCCGGGCAATGGACACAAGATTTTATTCTGGCTGCTGTTAAACGATTATATTTTACAGCGAAAAACCTTCTATAAGTAAATATAAAAAGTGCAGGGCATATTACTTATTGTTGTGACCCCAATCTCTTCTGAGCGTGAACCTGGTGGAATGCAGGCTGAAGCTGCCCTCCTCCTGCTGTGCAACCACTATCTTCCTTTCGGAGGATAGGGAGAGAGTTGAAGGATGTTTGTATAACCGGGCAACGGTGAGATACCTCTTCCGTAGAACAAACTATTAATTGAAAAAACACACACACACACAGTAGGTCATTAATGGACTGAAATGCCAACAGATCAATCGACAGAAGATAATACAGATTAATTAAGGTACCGGTATGATTGTTAACTCCTTCAGTTCGATTACGTACTTTCAATTTTATTCTTGTTTCTACTAAACGATTTGACTCAACCTAGGAGAGCCTCTAATAGTGATAGGGGTTAAAGTAAGCTAAATGTAATCCCTCCATGTTCCAAAATTTCTCGTAAGCTGAGAAAATCCGTCTGGACAGCAAGATTAAAACAAAATGTGTCCTAGTAATGAAGTGATTAAGGTTCCATTGTCTATGAAATAGTGTTGAGCGAACCTCACTCTCAATGGTGACCTCAGGCTGAACCCAACATTCACAAGCGTTAACTTTTCCGCGGTAACCTGAGTAGGAGTGTTGTGTATCGGGTGACGAGGGACAGACCAGAGACAAAGTGACAAGACCGCACCATACTCACCACCTCGGTACCATCCTGATAACTGCGCTATGGCAGTATTCTTGTCTTCTTGCAGGTAAATGTTGGAAAAATACCAGTCCAGAATAAGATGACACGGACTTAGGCCAGGATGTCGTATAGGTGGGTTGTGAAGTCAGGCAACTGGATGCTGAAAATTTGCTTCGAAAAATTAAAATAAAGTTTTCCGGGGTGCATTTGGTGCACGAGCAGGAAATATTGTGATCCTGTGGTCTTGTAATATCTAATACGTGGAGGGAAAACTCTTGTAAAAAAATAATTAGTAATTCCTTCATGGTAAAGGATGTTATGGATTGCAAGGAGGGATCCAAAACTTTCGGTGTAAGAAAAGAGGGTTTATAATCTCAAAAATATCAGAAAAACGATGTCTATGGGGCAGTCATTAAAGATAGTGGAAATTAAATGGCTAATCAGTGGGTAACTTTTACGTCTGTATTCAGTCTGCTATATGCCAGCTAATATAAGGATTAAAAGGGAGGAGGGAGACACACACACACGCACGCGCGCACGTGTGTGTGTGAATACATACATATATAGATGTGTGTGTGTGTGTGTGTGTGTGTGTGTGTGTGTGATGCAGCACCGGACCCTTGCGCTAGAGGAGGTGCTCAACTTCTCAGAGTACACATGCGGTTCACAGTTCAGTACCATACTTCTCTCCTCACAGTTCATCAGTACAGCACACAAACACTTCCTCACACACAAATCAACGCACTGCATTTCTTCTCAAACAAATCAACACACTACACTTCCTCTCAAACAAATCAACACTACACTCTCTCACAGAAATCAACACACTACAATTCCTTTCACACAAATCAACACAATACACATCCTCTCACAGCTCCTCTAAATAGTACACTTCCTCACACATCAGCACTACACATTTCCACATCAACACAATACATTTTCACAACAAAACAACACAGTTCCTCTCATATCAACACAACACACTCATTCCCACATCAACACACTTTCCTGCACATCAACACACTTCCACAACAACACAACACACCCACTAACATAATCACTTCAGTTTCCACCAATACAACACACATCCACATTAACACAACGTACATAGCACACTCCCTCTCTCATTAACACAACACACTTTTACACCAACACAACACACTCTCTCTTACATCAGACAACACAACACGCGTCCACATCAATACAACACTTCCTCTTACATCATCAAAACGCACTTCCACATCAGCACAACACTCCCTCTTACATCAAGACAACACATTTTTCTCACAGCACAAAAGCGGAATATAAATGATGGGAAATGATGATGAAACTCTTGTCTATAGGAAAAGATAATTTTACGGTCAATGACTGCAACAACGGCACACTGTATGCGTAATGAGACCTTCACAAACCCTCCTCAAGGAATTAACCTAACTGTCCACTGAGCAAGACTGCATTCTTAGCGCCAACAGTCACACATCTTATAATACAGTGACGAAGGCCAGGCAGAATATCTTGATATGTAAAGCTCTGTCTGTCTTAACCCCTTCA
>JAGKTI010001226.1:25611-37761 GCA_018397915.1 Birgus latro | reverse complement strand
ATACCAGGAGGGGGGTAAAAGTATTTAGTCTTCATTAACTTTTTGAATCCGAAAGGCCTTATCAGACTTTAAGAAAGTGGCCTGTAAACAGCAAGAAAATAGTCATCTTAAGGAAAGGGTAAAGAAGACTTAGTAGTAGTATGTGATACACAGCATAGTGCATCAATCAGATGATCAAACAGTTACGTCAAAGTCGTTGTTTGGAATTAGCTTACACTGTACAGTATATACTATAGCAAGGTCAACAATGTATCAAGTTACAGTATATACTGAAGAGCAAGAACCAGCAGCGAGGCAATTAAGGGGACAATTAAGCCTGGTAAAGTTACACGCCACACCACCAACACTGCCACACAAAAATCTCTGGCAAGTAGTCACAATTTAGTTTCTTTACTGCCCAATGGTACTTTCTTTAACTTTATCATCATAGCTACGTGACACACAATTAGACCAATTTCTGTGTAATGTATTGGTACTGCAAAAAGTCTCAAGGGCATCATTGCAGCATCACTTTAACCTATTTCCCACGCAGATATCATCGGGAGGTTTAAACACTTTTATTTCCTTCTGGACATGAATCAGGCGGAAATATCAGTTCCATCACCCCCGTCGTATTCAACAAGTGTTAAGTGGAACAGTCGCTGCTGTAGTGTCTGTATCATACTACATCTCTTCACCACAGTGAGGTGGGAGGAGGAGGAGGAAGTAACCTATCTCTTGCTCCCGATGCTTTTAGTTGCTTATACCACTTCACTTCGATGACACATTTTTAAATATTTTATTATTGCTTTCATCAAAGTACTATATTCAGTTTTGACTTCATTTACCTCTTCACTACCAGAGGCCTATTTTAGGTTAATATAATAGCCTGGTGGTAGCAAGAAAAAAGTAGCAAAATGTGTCATCATATTCAAGGAGTTGACAACGAGAAAAGGGTGGTTTTCCATTATTTCTTTCTCCTCTATGTATCCCCACGCATACACCAAAATACATGACATAGAGGCCTGGCAATATTCACTCAGAACATAATTTTTATTTTCACGATATTGCTTAACCCTCTTATTTTCGACACAGCTCCAATATTTTGTCCAGCCCACGCCAGATTATTTTATTCAAATGAGAGGGAATATGAACGACTGAGTGTTAAGAAACTAATCGTGAGTTCGCTCACCAATTTCAAGTCCACCACAGTATAATGATACGCATTTCTTTCACCCGGCAATGATTTCCCTACACACACACACACACGTCACTACTTAGGGTGGGTAGAATCCAGAAGTAGGGAGAAACAAAAATAACTGCCACAAACTCATTCAGTCTTGTGGCGTATTCTGTATTTTATTCTTGCTGTCTCCGCGTCTTAATTCCGGTTCAGGGAAAAATGTCCTATGGTTTCAAGAATTATATGTTAACACTTCACTCGGATTTGAAAGTGTTAACATACCCAGGTGAAATGAACCATATATCCATACATTCAACACTCAAGTCTTCCAGGTTTTCTGCCACATCCAACAGGAGATATAATTCACGTGCGTACAGACACGTTCACAATAGCTTCTATGAGATAACACCTTTCCGTCCATCGTCTGATAAACTGAAGGTAACATGTATTGTCAGACACAGGGTAATAGGCTATGTGCATGATAAATGATGAACAATAAACAAGCTCTCTGTGATTCGCATGACTAGCTTTGCTTAAGAAAAAAAAAAATCATCTGGGGTTAGCTGGAAAAGAATACAAGCGTTTTCCCGACCACAAAAGAGTTAATTTTGTACAGAAGAAACTTTAACTCATAGTCCATCTTGGGCGAGCATTAACGTAATGTGCTCGATACGAAAACTGCAAACAAGACAAAACAGACAGGTGTGGTGGATCCGTGGAGGGGAGCCACATTTCTCTAAGGATTAGCGCCACACCTCTGCCCCTCCCTCCATAACAGAAATATTTACTTTTGTGCGTATACGTACAAAAAATATAATAATAAAAAAAATGCGTTTATCGCCAATTATGCACAGCTCCTAATATTACTTTGAGTTCACTGGGACTGGAAACTGTTTCTCGACATCTCTATGTCGTTCATTACACTTGCCTTCAGATTCGCCCTTGTATGACTGCTTCTTGACATATCATAACTGGATGCAGTCATATGCTTTTAATGACCGTATGTGTATGTGGTTACGTAGAGGTCTTTAAAATAACATTTGTAGTGCCTAATGTAAATTACCTTGCCGGGTGAACCTTAATTTGTTCTTTTAGAAAAAATGACCCATATATATAAATATGTATATATATATATATATATAAACACAGACTTATTTGTACAGTATATGGAATGAATTTCTCTTCTATTTTATGACTGACTTGCCTGAGCTGGATTCGCCAGTGAGTGCCGGTATTTTCTCTGTTCAGCAACAGGCTTGGCAAGCGGCGAGAGGCGGCCTGACCTAGTGACACTACCCCATTGCACCCAGCCCTCATCTCACACCCACAAGAACTAGTTTGACACCATTCGAGTATCATCGCCGTGTTACAATGAGTTTTCGAATTTTTCAAGATGAATATACATTAACAACTACAATATGCTGATGTCTTATATTTTATTTGTGCTATTAACGAACGAACTTTATTTAGCTTGGAGAAACCTCTTGCAGCGAAAATGCTACAAAACTCTCCATTAACCAAATTCTTTTGATGGTGGGCTTTCTCTTGTATTTGCACAACTGTCAGACGATTTCGTTCAGCCTAGGAAGTATCTCTCGGACTGAAGGGGTTAAAGAAGATGTAATATAACCGCACTGTAGCAACCCCCATTTTGTACTGTATATTCCCTGACAGTCCCATTTCCACTGCTCTCACCCTTGACTGTGCTAAAATTCTGCTTCTCGAAAGAAGAGACTTGTAAATAGTCACAGCTGGTTCATGAAGCTGCAGACGATAATGATGATGATGATACCACATAAACTATTAAAGCGACAATGTTAATGCTCTCTTTTCTCTACAACGACAACAGGTGAAGGGGACCCTCATTCCTGCAGGAGCGTAGAAAATATCATGGCAAACTAGAGCCACACAAGTTCTGCTAAACGATTTGTCTCATACCATCCATCAAAACCGGGACACCTAACGAAAGGATCCCACATTCCAAGGTCTTCCGAGTCGACAAAATGTAAAGAGGCATTCATGATACTAAGAGACGTACATCTTCAAAAGAATCTGAAGGCAGGTGAGCTCGATATCCCCATAAAAAATCTACCTAAAATTTATCAGTATTATAAGAACTAAAAGATACATGCATCAACGTCTTAAGGAGAAAACACAGAGTCAACTAATCAAGAACGGAAGAAAAAAAAACACAAGTTTAAGATACAAGGGTTCAGTAAAACACGCAAGCTGTATAAGAACCGAAAATAAGGCGTGGATCAATCTCGGGAACAATAAAGGGGCGGAAAAAACGCACCAAGAATGTAAGAACCGAAGAAAAACGGACACGCATTTTAAGAACTGAAAAACAAGCTCACCTATATTATATAAACTGAAGGAATACGCATATACACATAGGAACCTAGGGAAAACGCATATACAACATAAACATTGAAGGCAAGTTACACATAAACAACAAGAGCTGAAGAAAAGAGAACGCTACAAGAACCGAAGAAGAAACGTATACTAGGAGATTCGAAGAAAATAGCGCACATGCATACAGCGTAAGAACCGAAGAAGCAAAGCGTCACCTGTTCAAGAGTGAGAGGAAAAAGCAAGAGGTAAATTACCGCCATCGTTACAGTGCAGTTACGAGTTGTGGCTGATGAATGATGGCGGGGTCAGTGATTGGCCTGGACGGGGTGCTGGCCTACCTGGGGAACCCTCACCCCTGCGTCAAGGTGCAGCTCCTAATCACGCTCGGTAAGTTCTTTCATCAAATCATTGGCCTTACAGTGTACACTTGAGTAATGTGACTGGAATTTTTGTAATGTGAATAACATTGATATATTTCCGCGGTGCTTTCTGTTTAATACCAAACTACATCAGTTCCATAAGGTAACTGTTTCAACCCGGTCGTATTTGTGTAAGCTACTGCGTTCCTTTCTCCATACAAAGTGATAAGTACACGCATGCTACTCTTCGTTCTTTTGTTACTTTCTTGTAAATGAGTTCGTTTCCATGTTGCCCTAGGACTGCTGGTGCTGGGTCTGGGTTCGTTAGAGGTGTCAACGCTACTGCCCGTGCCTCTGTACAGCTGCTGGTGGGGCCTGGCTCCCAGCGATCTCCATCAGGGGTATGCTTACACCACTATAATGTTCATTTTCACCCATATTCTCTTCAGCTTTACCCTTTCAACCCGACGAGGTCTTTTTCGCTTTGTTTTAATTGCTGTGACGTAGATTGTTCTCATACTGATCCACAATTCCTTTAGTCACCCTTTCAGCGTCACACTTAACCTCCATCACTATTCACAGCTCATATTCACCAATATTTTCCTTAGCTTCACCTCTTCAACCCGAGGACGTCTTCCTTATTACCTCTAAATGTTATATACAGTTTATGGGGGAATTCTCATTGCAGGGGTTAGAGTTCGTTTCTAACTCCTTCACTTCAAGTTGTTTCTCCAAAACCCGAAAAAATTGTGATGGGAGTGGGAATAAAAAAAAAAAAAACGAAATACGCCATCGGATTGAGAACGTTAACCCCTTCAACGCAGGATTTATTTATTTATTTATTTATTTTTACCACAGAGCACCAGCTGAATTATTCAACTTCAGAATGATATCTAGTATATACCGAAGGAACTAATGAAGGTTGATCGAAAAATGTCTCCTGAACTCTATTGTATTATTCTAAATGTAGTAACGAAAAAATATACGTTATCGGAGCGAGGGAATCAAGGGCTTTTGTAAAAACTCTTCAGCGATGTACCCGTATTTGCACCTGCCCTACTGCTTCAGTACCCTCTCATACGTTGCTGTTACAAACTACGTCGAAATTGTAAATATAAACAATACAAGAAAATGTTAAGGTATAATATGCAAAATAATATGAGGCAGCAGTGCCACGAAGTTTCTTACTATGCAAGATAAAATATGGCTCATTGGGCTGAAGCTACAGTATTCTCACTACAGCGTAGTACAGTACTCCTTTCAAATCTCGGAATTCAGTCATTTCTTTCAAAATACAAATTTCTTATTAATGCATGGGGACCTGGTGGCTCAGTGGTAGAGTGCCTTACTCTAGACCCAAGAGTCACAAGTTAGCGCCGCGCTCAGGTAAGCTGCCCTGCCGGAGAGGTAGCGCTCTCCTGTCACCTAGCTGGTTGTAGCAGCCGTGGCTCAGCGGACTAGAGCGCTCTGACCGGGGGGTCTACAGTGCTACACGCTCCAAAACCTAAGTCCTCTACCCAGGGGCAACGCCTTAGCCCATATCGAAAAAAGGGAGACAGAAAAAAAAAAGTGTCACGTAGACTTAAAAGGTTACATGTCACAGAGAACCTTTTGATCTCTTAAGATGGATTTGCTGCCACCAACCTGAGCTTTAGGTTGTATTCACGAACTTTTTTTTCTAGCTTAAGTTGTGCATGAGGTAGCTTGCTTATTATTTTATCTTCACTCATACAGCAAACAAAATCTTCACAAACTAGAGTGAATATACTATATCACAGTAAGCTGTTAGAACTCAGTGACGGCTTCGTAATCTTGTTACTTGCATTTGATTACGACCATTGATTAATGTAAACTCTGATTCTGAATTTCCTTAGTAATGCAGCATGACATACGTACTTATAAATTTGCCTACAATTACTACAGTTTTCAATGTGTTAGACCTATTGGCACTAACTTTTGCCTGGTTGCCAGGTGCGATGGTGCTCAGCTGCTGCCACCCACACCCTTGGATGACGCCCGCGAGGTAAGCCTCCTAGTCATGTCAAGTATATCAGGGCAGACCCACTATACTTGGTTTGTTTTTACCAGATGAAACTGGGCAACGCCCACAATTTGCATACGTGTGGTTGCATGTAATTTGATGAAACTTAAGGTCGTGGTTTTAGAGATTCGTAACACCTCTTAGGTAGTGCTTTGTCCTGCACATTATAAATCAGTATCTTCCTGCTTATTACTAATGCAAACTGTCGATAATAAAATAATATAAATAACATTCAAGAGAATGGGATGGTGTAACATGCAATATAAATCACTGACGAAGATTTAGTGCAAAGCCTCCTATACCACTTAGAATACGGGCTATACACATCAATATCCTAGTGTATGCTATTCATGCAAACTGTATCAATACTAAGCAATATAAGTACAGTAGCATACAAGAGAATATCACGTTGTAATATGCATGATAAATAGCTAAGATAAAGGTGCTGCGAAGTCTCCTAAGGCACCTAGAGTATGGTTCTGAGGTATGAGGTGAGAACGTGTTTCATTGGTTACTAGTTAAAATGACCTAATATGACTTCACTTGGTGATCAACTGTGTTGAGAGGGATTTGGGATCTTCATTCAAATGACAGCAATTACCATGGGAGGGCCGTTGGTATATGGGGAAACAGCACTACAGGATTGAGAAGTGAAGGTTTTCCGGATGGTACCACTGAAGGAGTACTAGAAGGCATGTGCAGATGAGGAGAATGTCTTGGCCATATCAGTGTCAAGGTAAAAGTACACTCGCAGTGACTAATTGACTAGGAAAGAAGCCACACAAGTCCTCCAGATTACGACACGTAACGTTTGATATTTAGTTCAAGGTGCTAACAGGGTGGATTATTGATCATGTCAAAATGTGGCTGCTCCGGAAATCAAACCCATGACCTCTTGGTTGTGGACGAAGTATGCTTCCCTATATTGCAGTGACGACCCAATCCCGAGTTACTGCTGCCAGGTAACCCCTGCTCGGCTGCTTATTGAGCGTTGCCAACCATATGATCTCTCATAATTTGGCTACCTGTGGGCCTGTGGCCGCGCGGGTCAGCACATTACGGCCTCAGTTCGCATTAGGGCTTTGAACTGAAGGCATTGCAATGTGGTTGACCGATAGATACGGCAACTGGATTATGCTTATTAGACACTGAGAGGGAGCGCTGGGTGTGACTGTTATCGGCAGAGTAGCCGAGTAGTGTCAATGGTGAATATAAAGTAGGGTCAACTGTCTGTGGTCAGGTAGGAACAACAAAAATAACTCTCTAAAATCCTACACTTCTCTGGAAAAAGTTCAGGAACAGCTTCACTATAAGGTAAGAAGTTTATGGGCGAGACATTTTGTTTCAGAACTGTGTTGAAAGAGTAGTAAATAATTATGATCCTGTAAATAAAATCAACTAGTTTTCTAGGCAGTAGGTGAATAGCCCAAAAGGATGAAGACAGACTAGTTGTGCATAGGTTCGTGGGTCGAGTACGAAGCTATCCATCCATCATCTACATCTGTGTTGCCCCATGAGGAGCGTAGAAGCCCGAGGCTAGGCAAGTTGGTCCTGACATTTAAGATGAGTATGACTAGCCTCACTCATCCCTAAGTGGCATTATGTGAGCAATAAATCCCAACCATCCCTTGGATATGAACAGACACAGGCTCAATCCAGTTGGAGCGCCTTAATTACCTACTAAACCACCTGGCGCCATAGTTTGGTTATATGGTTACCACACAGCTTAGTTAATGGCTTCCTGGTGTAGAGGAAACCATTTGGCGTGTCACTCATTGTAGAGTCACCCATAGACAGAAGGAAGACAGAATGAAAGAACAACAAGAGAGGAAGGAAGGAAAGAAGGGAGAGAGAAAAGGGCAACTACCCAAGAGCAGCATGAGTGAGTGGATGGTGAATGCCCCCACCTACCACCAGCTCCATAATTCAGCATGTACTGCTTTCATTATGGTTAGACCTAAGAGTTGTTCATTACAAAAAGGCATGTAATCTGCAACCCAGGTACTTGTGTGCAGTCGTGGGAAATGGCAGCCAAATGGTTTTCCCGGAAACGTGTTGGTGGGCATGCGTGTGATTGCGACACTGGTGGCAGGTCTTTGCCTGGACCTGGTGGGTCGCCGCCGCTCCGTCTTGGCCTGGATGGGGCTCTACTTCGTAGTCTCTCTCGCTCGTGCATTCTCACCCAACGAAGAGTCGGTGGTTTTCTGCGTCACGCTAGAGGGAGCTGCAGCACAGGCAGCCACTCTTGGACTCCTCCTCATAGGTATTGTTTGCTTGCCGTTGTGTGTGTGTGTGTGTGTGTGTGAACATAAACAGTTTGTTATAAGCCAAGGCTAAAGTTTGGTCCATGTGTTTTCAAACAGTTTTGAACTGATATTAACTAAAGTTGGTAAGAACGGTTAGGCTAGAATGAAGTAATTTGAATTTGAGTGTAACCTTTCGAAATTTAAGGTCACAGGTTAAAGTCATATACAGGGCACTTAGACCAGTGAACTTGGTGGCGAAGGGAGTTGCACTCTGTGCGCTCTTTCTTGTTTCTTATGATAAACTCTTTAAACTGGAGGAGAGAGTCCTCATTGAGGGACATTTCTTTTCTGTGAATTCTTTTGGAATTAATGGCAAAAATGAATGTCATAATAGGTGACATATAACAGGTTATTTTATGTATTATGTATGCTTTCAAATGACAGTAATGGAGGGTGAGTGTGTGGGGAGTAAAATTCTTAAGTCTGAGTTTTTATTCATCAAATATCTTAAGCAGTTTTCACTATGCCCATCTCTGCGGTTGTTTACTATTATGAGTTATGTTGTTTTTCATTTTCTTTCACTTTAACGCTCACTAAAAAAATAACTTGTTTGTGAAGTGTGTAATGGGTACATGAGTGGGGGCAAAAGAATAAACTAGCAATCTTATACACAACTTATTTTCAAGAAGGCTTGTGGTGCGGTGTCTAAAACTATGCGATTACGCATTAAGATTGGTTGCACGTTACAGGGGCTGAGGGCAGCACGCAGGGTGAGTGTGTGAGGTCAGTTTGCCTAGTGCTGCTGGGTCATGCTGCTGGGGTGGGAGCCATGGCGCCACTGGTCATGACATATGTACCCGGCACCGTCTACAAGCAGATGGCACGCAGTCTGCCCTCACTCGTTTTTGTTCTCTACATATTGTAAGAATGACTGGAGAGTTTGGTTTGTGCAATTTCATATCAGATGAGTGTTTATATCAAGAATAAATGTTTTGGAAGTTGTTCCTTGTAACAGTTAGACAAATTATAATACTGTAACAGTTACAGTATCGTATATGTCATTGCCTCTGTCGATATTTCTCATGAGAATTACTCAGGAAGGTGGAAGGATTTTTTTTTGTTTTTGGTATGACTGGTCAGTCTGTCTTCTTTGGCCTATCAATCTTCCCAAGCGCCAAGAGATGACACGCAACACCCTCACAAGTCATCACGTGGGTATTAATACTGAACCAACTTTGCTGAAGACATGCTAGGGCTATCTCTTTGAGGGCTGGTTTGATGGTGTGCCTTGTGGAAGAACAATGAAGGTTCAAACAGTTCCCTACTTCAACAAAGACAGATATCCCTATCTTATAATCTGCAATCCATTCTTCTACTGCATGACCACAGTATCAGTGTACTCACAAAACTTACAATAACTATCCTAAGCCTAACACTGTCTACACATATATCCAAGTCTTTGAGTCTGTCTTCAACAGGAAGATTATGGAACACCTTTCTAACAACCTTTTACTCTGACTGTCAGTATGGCTTCTGTCATGGATGCTTCATGGTTGATCTTATAAACCATTTAGACTATCTTTTGGTGACTTTGGTGAAACTTTACGTCTGTGATGTTTCTCAGGACCTGCCATAGAAAGTTCATATTACTTCTCTTGCAAAATTCGCATCACAGAGATTGGGTGTACCGAAATGACTCTCTATTTTCTTTAACCCTTCACAGTTACTGACTCCATACAGGGATTTTATTTCCCCTATACAAAGTAAAGCTGTAATATGTGGGGGCTTACCACATACAGTTCTAAACAGGGTGGAGTCAAATGCTTCTTGTCTCAACATCCTTCCTCCTCTTACTGACTCCCTTCAGCCTCTCTTTTCAACACAGCATTGTATCTTTCTACCTCTACTATTGCTGTTTCAGTGGTCACTGCGCTTCTGAACTGTCTGCATCGCTTACAAATTCCAAAGGGCATATATTTCCCAGTTGGCTAGGTTGCATTTTTACTTTATTAAAAATTTCGCTCTCTAATGTAAGGGTTACCAGTGCTCTCAGTCCTTCATGTATGCACAACTGGTAAGCTCTGGGGCTGTCCTCAGTCTGTCTTTCATTCTGCCTATGACCAATAATTTATAAACACAGCATGGATAAGGCATCTTTGAAATGATTTTGCTTCCTTTCCTCCTCTCTCTCTCTCAAGGTCACTTTTTTTTTTTCAGGCTTTCTGCCCCCTCCCCTTTTTTAAAAATAAAAACATATCCAAACAATGCTACTGCAAAAGAAAAATGAAGTCACAGACACTGATATCGTGAGACTGTTGGAAACAGGAAGAATGACTGGGGAAGAAGATCATGCCAGTAGGTTCTTCTCCCTCTGTTCCAGCATATTTCATAATTATGCTTATGAGACACGGATGGTTTTGAATTCCACGGTCCAGAAAACGTGTTTAAGTGGAAACCGAATGACAACTTATCATTGAAAAGCTGTCCTTCAACTCTGATATATCCACACTAATGTAAACTGGCCAATAACTATAACTTTAGTGACACATTTTTAGAGTACCAAACTTCTTTTTATTTAATATTTATTTTATAAATTCATGACAGAGTCCTCCCGGAGAGTGCTAGATGGGCGGTGTGTCGAGGGCAGGTCCAAGAAGCCACAGTCATTCTTAAGAAGTCACACCACATGGCCTTTGACCCCACCATGAAGCATAAGTTATCTGCACTACATCAGGAGGTGTGTTGGTGTGGCTTCTCTTGCCCCTGAGACAATTACTGTCATACTTGACAATGAGGACTAAAAAATAGTAGCAATTTGTGTTTTGTCAAACCTTAATGCTGTAACTGGTAACTGAGTATTGAAAAGGCTGTGTGGTTGTTAAATAATAGTTATGATAGCAAATTCACAAAATATATCCAAGGGGTGGTTGGGGTTTATTGCTCACGTAATGCCATTCAGGGATGAGTGAGGCTGGTCACTCTCATTTTAAATGTCAGGACCAACTTGCCTAACCCCGGGCTCCTACCCTCCTCTGTGGGGCGACATAGGATTGGATAATGAATGTATGATATTTCATTCTTGTTCTAACAGTAATGCTAACCGAATCATGAGTAAACTCGTGATGGTACCCTCAGCACAAATTGTCAATGACGGAGCACAAGTGTTCTGGCCACCCACTACGTGAGAGTGTTGTACCGCTGGTGAGGAATGGCAGATTCTTCCTGATGGTGCTGGTGTTCCTGGTGTGTGGCCTTGCACTGGGGTGCGCTGCCAGTGCTCGACAACTCTTTGACCCAACGCCGTACAACAGGTAAGCTATTTCTGAAGGTAATTAGCAAAGATATGCAAGTAAAAAATGAATCACCACACACACACACACTGTACTGTACTGCAAAACTGTATCTACTGTAGTCATGGTATCTTTTGTGTTCATATGTTTAGTAATTCTGAATAGCCAATTGGGTACAGTTGTCTGGTAACTACTATATTATATTCCTTGAAACAGATGGATGTCAGAGAATCCTCTGGCTGAACAAACCTGTTATAATCCAGGATAGTTAAAAATAAAACTGTGGCCAACAAAGGATTGTTACATAAAAATATAAGCAGCAGTTTTGTAATGTGGCAATTATCACAATGGCAGATAATAAAAGTAATAAATTCAAAATTTTCTGTATAATCATCCTACCAACTTTCCTCATAGTTATGAAGATCGGCAAGTGGCCTTTGGAGCCTTTGAATTCCTGTCGCTGCTGTTGCTGGGTCTGATTGTGACGCGGCTGGAGGTGAAGTGTGTGCTGGTGGCCCTCCTCTCAGCCCTTTCCATGGCTCTTCTCCTCACCCCAGTACTCCAGCGTGGTTAGTAAGCTGGCCCTTTAAGAATTTTGTAAACCAGATATACTAGAAGTATTCAGTGGCATCCTTCTCAGTTGTGAATAAAGAGTCTTAGATAATAGTGTAAGCTATACTGTGTGTGTATATAATTT
>JAGKTI010001226.1:0-25426 GCA_018397915.1 Birgus latro | reverse complement strand
TGAATAGGGAGGCTGCCAGAGATCGAGCAGCGTGGAGAGCCGCCATTAGGTGACCAAGGCCGACACATGCAAGCATGTTGGAGCCTTCAAAAATGAAATATATATATATATATATATATACTGTACATAATTACCCAGACAAAGTGCTTTCATTAACCCTTTTTTGTTACTAGGAGCTTCTGTCAGCTGAATAATGATAATCTAATTTATTCAGTGTGAAATAAATGAGTTGGACACTAAAAGGGCTGCTGAGGTAGTTTTTATTCCTTTTGTTGTGTTGGGCTACCCCAGGTGAATATAACAACCTGGCATTAGCCAAATGTAATTACCCAGGTTTATCTAATGCCAAGAAAGGACTAAGAGCTTCCCTATCCCCCAGTTCCCTAAATATCTGGTAACTTGTGGGTATTTTTATCTGAGGGATTTTTTCCATTGTCCTGCATTCTTCCTTACATTATTATTATTATTCACTCTTATCTTAAATGTCAGGACCAACTTGCCTAGCCTCAGGCTCCTACGTTTCTGATGGGGCAACACTGGATTAGATGATGGATGGATGGATTATTATTATTATTATTATTATTATTTGCCCATGGATTGGGCAAGTTTGGGCTGTCTGGACATTGTTAATCCTCACCCTGCCCTAGGGTGGGAAAGGAGGTCCAGATGATGATGGTGGTGATTATTATCATCATCATCATCATCTCTGCCTCTTTCATAATCATTTTTCCATACATGTTTAATAGATATACTTAACAGTTCAATTTGCAGTGGTTTAGTTCCTCCATGGTTTCACATAATTTCCTTATATTTTTACCTTTCTCTGTTGTGCTAGATATGATCACTGTTCTTTTAGGCTTCAATTACACTTCCTCCCTCATGCTGTTTGATAAACACTTAGCCCATGACTTCTGATTATTAACCATCTGTACTATTATTGATGTAATATAGCCAAGATTCACTGCTTTGTGATTCTGTACATTACTAGCCTGATTTATATTATTTTTTTACTTTATTTTGTATTAGGCTGTGATTTCATTGGTTCTTCTTCTTCTTATTATTTTTTAGTTAACTATGGATTTCAGAGAAAATGGACCTAAAAAAGGTGACTTATGGCAAGGACTTACTGTCATCCATGTTCCTTTCAGCAGTACTCTCATTAATGTATTTCTGTCTATCTATAGCTAGACATCATAATCCCTTAAGGGGTGGCCATTGTCTTTGAGTTAGCCTGGTTGTTTTACAGGGAGGGGCACTAACCCTCTGCCAACCCACTTGTTGCCATGTAGAGAACAGATATAGGTCAGTTATATGGTTACCAGCCAGCATTGTAAATGGTTTCCTGGTTTACAGGAAAATACAGTATTAAACATGTGCAAGGGTTAATGAGCATCTAAGTGAATGGTTCATGATCAGTGTGGGTGTGCGACAAGGTTGTGTGATGTCCCCATGGTTGTTCAATACATACGTGGATGGGGTAATGAGAGAAGTAAAAACACGAGTAATGGAGACGGGGATGGCGTTGGTAATGAATGGTGATGGATGGAATATTTCATATTTGTTGTATGCTGATGATGAAGTACTAATTGCAAATACCTGACAAGAACTTGGTAGACTAGTGCAGAGTTTTGCTGATGTCTGTGAGCGTTGTGCCTTGAGAGTAAATGTAGAAAAGAGTAAAGTGATGGTTATTGAGAGAGAAGGTGACTCCCAGTGTGATGTTACAGTGAATGGAGAGAGAGACTGGAACTGGTGAGAGGGTTCAAATACCTGGGTACAGTGATAGAAAAGAGAGGAAAATGTGCAAAAGAAGTGGAAAGTAGTGTGACACAAGGAAGGAAAGTAGCTGNGGGTGATAAGAGAAGTAAAAACACAAGTAATGGAAAGATGGATGGCGTTGGTAATGAGTGGTGATGGATGGAGTACTGTCCAAATATTTCAAATTTATTGTATGCTGATGATGCTGCACTACTTGCAAATACCAGACAAGAACTTGGTAGGTGCAGAGTTTTGCTGATGTCTGTGAGCGTCGTGCCTTGAAAGTAAATGTAGACAAGAGTAAAGTGATGGTAAGCGAGATAGAAGGTGACTCCCAGTGTGATGTTACAGTGAATGGAGAGAGACTGGAACTGGTGAGAGGGTTCAAATACCTGGGTACAGTGATAGAAAAGAGAGGAAAATATGCAAATGAAGTGGAAAGTAGAGTGGCACTAGGAAGGAAAGTAGCTGGTGCTATGAAGGCCTTGCTGAAAAACGGACACCTGAGTGTTGCAGTTGCACGAGACTTACATGAAGGAGTGTTAATGCCTGTGTTAACATATGGGTGTGAGACTATGGTGTGGCATGAAAATGAAAAGTTAAGAGTGAGAACAGTGGAGATAGGACTACTGAGGAATGTACAGTCTGTTCTCATCTAACACGGTTAATTGCTTCCGCACCCCTACCGTGTTAGAGAAAATTCATGTTACTGGGACTCTTGAAACCCCCTATTTCCTTCTGCACCCCTGCCCAAAGTCCACATTTTTCCCCCTTGTGGTGCAAAAATTGTTTTATACACCCCAATTTTAACCTCCTGGAAAGCATTAATATGCTTCAGAAAATTATAAAAGAGTATTATTACAGTTAAAAGCCACATTTTATTTACCTTATGGGAGGATAGGGGAGCAGGCAGAGTGGGGAGGCAGCAGGTAGCAAGGAGTGTCCTGATTGGCTAGGTAGTTCTGAAGTAAGAATGCTGAAGTATGATTGGCTGGGAGGTCGATGACACCCGTTGGCAAGGCAACATTCCTAAGATTAATCTCCTCACCGTCCACCCAGTTCAAAAAACCGTGTTAGCTTCATCAATGGCCGTGTTAGAAACTATATTGCTTCCGGAAAATTGTACCATGTTCAACCATTTTCGTGTTAGGGAAAACTATGTTAGACGAGGCTAGACTGTATATGGAATAGAGAGAGTAGACAGGATACGAAATACAGTAATGTGATTCATGAAAGATGCAGAGTGAGGAAGTCTGTGGACACCAGAACTGAAGAGAGTGTACTGAGATAATATGGTCATGTGGAAAGAATGAATAGCAACAGTGGTGAAAAAGGTATATCTGAGCAAATTTGAAGGAGGAAGGAGGCAAGGAAAGGGTGGAGGGTTATGGTGGATGAGTGTGTGAGGAAGAGAAGTATGGAAGTTGGTGAGGCTAGGGGGCTGACAAGAGATCGAGCTGGCTAGATGAATGTTGTAAGAATAAGTGCATGATCAGGGATTTGGCACCCCTTTTTAATGTGACAGCGTTTGGATTGACTATTGGATACGTTTATGTGAAGTTTCAGAATGTGGTGAAAGTAATTTTGCGTATCGGATAGAGCCAGGATTCCGGGGGCTTGAATGATGAGTGAATGGAAGCGTGGCCCATTGAACTGGGCAAACTTAGGCTGCCTGGACATTGCTACGCCTCATCCTGCCCTAGGGTGGGAAAGGAGATCTGGATGATGATGATGATGATTATGGATCAGCAAAGTGCAAAATTGTACCTTAGTAAATTATGGAGCAACAAAATGCAAAATTAAATCCTAGTAAATTATAGAAAGAATTCTTTCCCCACAGCTATCAAGGGAGGTATGCTTTCTGAGAAGTGGATGTTCTCCTTCTCGTCGTGTAAACTTCTTAGATCTTTATACTTTATTTCTGAAGATCGTTCTCTCAACTGAATTTTGGGCCTTATGGTACCATTTTTTACATGCAGCGGGCCAGCGGACATGTGGAGGGTTTGTGTTCTTCTCATGTCTTGGACATGCATCAGTGGTGCTGGCAGGAGTGTGGATGACAGCAGGGGTGATACGCCTCACACCCACACACTCCCGGGGACTTCTGCTTGGTGCCACACTCGCCACAGCCACATTGGGACACACACTTCCCTGTCTTGATATTGTGGCATTATTTGTGAGTGTAAATGGTCTTAATTTGTGGGATTAAGCCAGGAATGTCTAAGGCTTCACTGTGCATTCTGTTATACCCACATTATAAAGTAAGAAATGGTTGTTATGATGATGATGATTATGATGATGATGAGAGATAGTAAAGCTACATGAAAAGTTGACAATGACAGGAAGGCATGTTCATCAGGTACACTTTAATCAGGGAAGATTTTGAAGGTTGCAGAATTTTATAAATGATATTTGGCTATTATCTGTTGTGTAGGCCTCATTTGGGATGTACCTGGACAGCTATGCCGAGCTGGGCATTTGGGCAATACTGACATTCCTGGCGGGACTACTGGCTTTACTGCTGCCCAAGACTCCTCCCTGCCTTCCAGATACACTCACACACATCACCAATAAGACTCTACCGTGAGTATTCAACTCTTTCCATAGGCATATAATTCTAATGAATCATGAATCTTGTTAGAGATGGCCTCAGCAAAAACACCTCCAGGAATTACCCTACAGTACCTACTCACTATACTACAGTATACTCAGTAATGACCCCTCATTTCATGACATACAATCCTCCCTCATATGCAATTTCTGTGAAATGTTCTTGGGACTGGAAATACAATTCCATCTTACTTTTATTTTCAGGGAAGAGAAACCTGAATCTGAAGAGTTTCAGAATACACCACTGTAAAAGCTGATCCATGGGTCACCTGCCTCGAACATATTTGTTGTTACAAGGTATGTCAAGGAACAGAATGCCAACTTCAAATGGTTACAGCAGGAACTTTCACCAGCAACACTTCCTTACTATGAGAGGTCTCAGCTGAATAAAACTGTCTACAGGTTCCCCATCCCCCCAAATTAACTGATCACTTGGATTGAAATG
Organism: Birgus latro; assembly: GCA_018397915.1. Taxonomy (NCBI): domain Eukaryota; kingdom Metazoa; phylum Arthropoda; class Malacostraca; order Decapoda; family Coenobitidae; genus Birgus; species Birgus latro. The sequence continues at coordinate 20,613 of JAGKTI010001226.1, read as the reverse complement.
CCTAGTCCTATGGTCTTATACACCTGATGAGGCCATACAGGACTACGGTAGATGATGAGTGGTTGGATGCTGATGTGATGCATAAGGCTTGATTGAGATGATTCAGACAGAAGAGAATGAAGAATAAAAACTGGATTAATAGGTGGAGGAGAGTAAAAAACAATGAGGTAGACCTATGAAAACCTAAAGTTAGGTTCTGCAAAGTGATGGCAGGGTCAGGAGACTGAACAAAGATATTATTTTATATATACTGTATATTTATGATGGAAGAGTTGAGGGGTAGGATGGGACTGGAGTGCATTGGTGTTATGATGAAGAGAGGTAGACTGAGATGGTTTGGGCATGTTGAGAGGATGGGGAATGATAATTGGGTGTCAAAAATTTAGATGTGTTCATGTTGGGGGTAAGGTTGCAAAAGGTAGACCAAAAAAGACCTGGGACAAGGTCACTGAGTGTGACCTAGGAGATAAGGGACTGAACAAGGAAGCTGCCAGAGATTGAGCGGCATGGAGAGCTGCCATTAGGTGACCAAGGCTGACACATGCAGGCATGCTGGAGCCTTCAAAAACGAAACTATTGTGCAGCAAGGCCAGCTGCCATCAGGAGAATAAGGCTGACATATGCTATAATATAAAAAGGCCTTTCACTGCAAACAAATGAATACTTTAGCAATTGTGTCACACTCATCCCCACCACTTTTCCTTCTTTTCAATCAGGAGTAATGTAAAGCATGACGTTATGATTTCCTGTAGGATATAGCTCATAGGAGTCTAACTCGGAGCTTTTCAGAGCAACAGAGATGCTTCCACCACAGCTTCTCTAAGTGATGGGCGGGGAATTGTCAATCCGTGTTCATTACCTGTACTCCAAAATGGTTGCAAGAGGTGCCCAGGCATGAAATGGAAACCTCCAAGTCCAACTGAGTGTTCTGCCATAGCAAACACTTACACTCAAACATTTAGATAATTCATCATCATCATCATCATCTGGACCTCCTTTCCCACCCTAGGGCAAGGTGAGGAGTAGTAACCTCCAGACAGCCCAAATCTGCCCAGTCCAATGGGCCACACTTCCATTCACTCATCATTCAAGCCCCTGGAATCCTGGCTCTATCGGATATGCCAAAACCATTCACCACGTTCTGTAGCTTCACATAAATGTGTCCAATAGAGTCAATATAATAAAGAGGAAAAACTTTTACCTTTCTTTTCCAATATCCTGATAGTCTCTACCTCTACATTCAAATACTTCCACTTCACTGCACTCACACAACCCAGGAAACCATTTATAGGGTAACCATAGACCTACATACAGGTGGGTTCCTTCATCTGATTGGACTACGATAATAGAAATATGCTCGCATAGCAGAAATTTGTATTATGGGGGGGGGGGCAAAACTCATATAACAGAGTACATAACTTACAGGATAAATAGGGTTAGGCTAATTTACTCACCTCATGTTGTCAAATTTGGGTCTAAATTGTCTTTTCTCATATCATCAATTTCTTGTATAGTGGATGCTTGTATAATGGGACACGTCTGTAATGGTGTGGAGTGCAGCCTACTATGGTACTTCTGCTAACTGAAAAGAGATGCAAATGTAACTCCCATTCAGGAACCAAACCTCCATTCTCTTTCCCATACTTCCATGTGGCAATGCAACGTTTACTGCAAGGCAATATCAGTTCACTGCATGGGAGTGCCCTAGTTGACAGGTCTGCTCAACCAGGCAGACCAGGGTTTCTCAACAACTAAACTAATACAAGATGTGATTTCATAAATAGAAAAAGAAGGTTCTCTTTTTATTATGTCATAAAAAGAAAAGGCCATTTACTACCTTTTAACACTGGTCAAAAAACTAGAACAGACAGAAATTTAGGTTACAGCTCTACCAATTACAAAAGTTATGCAGAAACTCCTGAAAAATTGTGACTGTTAGTGCTATAACACAAAAAACACTATCATACATAATTTGTACCTCTGCATATAAAATGCATGTGGAACGATTACAGCAATCAACCAATAACTATGCATTTTGGTAGTACAGGGTGCTTCACTACTCTGAGGCCCCAGAATAACACCAATACAATATATCCTTTATGAATGAAGGAATTTGAATTAAACTCCGGGCATACAAAGGTCAGTCTGTCAATCATATACTCTGAGTAATTCCCTGACATTTGAAATAAGAAACATGCTAAAAATTAAAAGTTCTTTAACCTGTGTGACACTGAGTGGACATCAGTTGGTCAACTGCACTGATCCTGTGATTACGTCGTACTCAATAAAAAATCGCTAATTTTTAAATCTCCTGATTGAACTATGTTTTTTTTTTTCCCCCTCTAGGTAGTGAGGTCATGTTAAGGGAAAAGATACAATAACAAGCCTTGCACATAATCAGCTTACAGAAATCCTTATCGGTGAGAATACACTCATCCCAGTGGAGAAGTTGCAACGGAAAGTCACTAGTATGCAACACTGGATTCAATTATATTTAAATGATGAGAGAGGCTGCTTTCAAAGTTTGGTGTAAAGTGGACAAATTTTAAGGGAGTTAAGAAAATAAGTACCGAGGTTCGCTTAACCCTTCCGTGGCCATGCCTGAAAACCACGGGGTCGATTGTTCAAGATTTGAAAATATATATATTTTTTCCTTGCCAAACTGAAAAGGAATGTCACACACACCTGGCAGTGCAATTCTGAGCTTCCTAAACACATCCTGAGCCATGCAATGGAGCGTGGAAGTAGCGCAAATGATATCAATGGCAAAGATTTTTTTTTTTCACCTCCCCAAAATTTTTATGGGGCTGAAATGGTTTGAAATGACTACATATGTGTATTATGAATAAAATCACTACATACTATTGTAGGTTTCATTTAAAAAATATATGTATTGTTACTTTTTTTCACATTTTTCGATTTCTATTGTGTTTATGCAAGTATCTACAGTAGTTATTTGTGGTCTGGGTGGTTTAGTTTTTGTCCAACGAGAGGCAACAGATGATGTTTTTAGACTCTTAACCTGATAAGGTCCTCCTTTGTATGAACAGACTGAACCCCAGCATTTAAAACTAGATACAACTCGTGATTAGCACCTCGCACAAGGGAATTAGTGTGTTGGGAAGGGATGGTTTTAAATCAACACAAGAACATCTAATATGTTGCTGAAATGCTTGTGCAAAGCAGGACATATGTCTGGCTCATCACTCGTTGACTTTACACTGAGTAACGGGTTGAGTGGTTTCCTGTGCACCAGGAGGCCATTTACTACACTGGGTGGTAACCATATAACCAAATTATGGCGCCTGGTGGTTTAATGGGTAATTAAGGAACTCCAATAGGACTGAGCCTGTGCAGGTTTCCATATCCAAGGGGTGGTTGGGGTATACTGCTCATGGACTGCCACTCAGGGATGAGTGAGGTTGGTCACTCTCAGCTTGAATGTCAAGACCAACTTGCCTAGCCCCAGGCTCCTAAGCTCCTCATGGAGAAACACAGGGTTAGATGATGAAGATGAACAAATTCAGTAAATAATATGTGTACAGTAATTATAAATAAAAATATAATTATGAATGTTTTCCCTCTTTTTTCTGTTTATGATGTTTATTCCTGTATCAAGATTTTTTCTTACTATTGTATAAGGGTTTTCACTCTCATCTTAAGTGTCAGGACCAACTTGCCTAATCCCGGGATCCTATGCTCCTCATGGGGCAACATAGGATTAGATGATGGATGGATGGATGGTTTAATTCATGTGGAAGGAGAGAATAAGGATGCTATTTTAAGTCCCCTGTGTGTGTATACGCCACAACATCTCAACCAAGATTTGATATGACCTGAGATTTGCATCTCAAATAAGGGAATTGAAGGAAAGGTTTTACATCCAAATACTGACCACAAGAACACCTCATATATTGCTGAAATGTTTGTGCAAAAGAAGAAATACGTAAAATGAACAAATTCAGTGCACAGTATATTATATACTGCACTTATAAAAATCATAATAATGAATGTCTTCCCTCTTTTTTGTTTATAATGTTTTTTCCTGCATGTTCTTTTTTTTTTTTCTGGTCAGTTTAGGAGAGATGGAAAGAGAGAAGGAAACAGAAGAGAAAGATAATGGGTGCAACGCTTTCTTTTTTTGACTCTTACTTTCTTATTCTTAATTACACTAACACTTAAGGGCAGCAAAAAACTGAAATCCACTCATGACTGATTCATGAGATGTATATACTGGCTGTTTGAGTGATTTAGAGGCTGGAGTAAGTCTATGTCAACATCTCCCAGACCTCCATTCCCTTCCCCAAAATTTTCGCAGTTCTCTACAAGTCGAGCTGCACCGATGCCAGTGGCCACACTACGAAAAAATGTTGTTCGATGCTGGTAGCCATAGAAGGTTAAATTAGTTCAGAAATAACATACTAAAATTATGCTGGGGTCTCAGAGCAGTGAATGATGAATTAAATCTTAAAGAATCTAAATTCCCATCCCTCATCCTCCCATCCTGCAAAAATAAATCAGTCACATATGGCTAGACAGCCTCTAAACCTTGACCTTGGTGAGGGAGCGATTGACCTCTTCTAGCTTGTGGATCTGGCGAATGAAGAAGTCACCATAGCGCTGGGCTACTTTGGTATCTGCTATATGAATCATGTTGCCTGCTATGAAGAAGTCAACCTGCAAAGATTAAAGAAAAAAGTTAACATGTAAAAATCATTAGTATTTTATAACAATCATGTTCTACCTTTTTACTAAGATAAAAGCTGTCTTAAACAGTAGCAGCACCTGCCCACTTTGTTATTTCTGTGTCAGGACTGGCTGTCATATACCTTTTTATATTATCATTTACAAATGATATTAGGTTAGATTTGGGATGACTCAAGTAGAGTACTCACTTGTATCAATAACAAGTCAGTTTCAGTCTATTTACTAAGAAATACTATCTTAATGTACAGTCTTACTTCATAATAAGGATTTTGTATATTTCTGTTTATTGCTCACATAATGTCACTCAGGGATGAGTGAAGCTGGTGACGCTCATCTTAAATATCAGGACCAACTTGCCTAGCCCTGGGCTCCTATGCTCCTCATGGGGCAACACAGGATTAGATGATGATGACGATGTATATTTCTGTCCTATAGATTCACAAGACTAATTCCTTACTGCCATGACCTGCACACTCACTCCAATCAGGCATTTAGCAGACTGCACTGAATGCTGTGCAGGGAGGTGTGGAAGCTAAGAAGGTGGATAGGCATGGGAAGTGACTGTGTGAGAAAGATAAATGCAGCCATGATACTGAATGTCTGAACATGTCGGCTGGCCGGCCGAAGTTCTTGGGGACTTTTGTGTCCGGATAATAGCAAGCAAATTCAGATAATGGTTTAACAGACCCATCCAGATAATGAACACGTCCAGATAATGCACGTCTGGATAAATGAGGGACTGCTGTAGTAGTAATGTAAATATAAAACTTTTTTTATGCTAACAGAATCTACACTTGTTCTTATTCCTGCATGCTGAGTGAATGTTTCATTTAACAAGTGCTGTCCTGATCTCAACCTAGCCTAGTAAATGCTTTTAAACAATACAGCTCACACATCAGTAGAAATCATTCAAGCTGCAATATCACACAGCAATACAGTAAAATGTAAAATTTTAGTCTACAAGGTAATGTGCTATGTTTCAGTGTGGTTTTGTTTATAAGTCTGCATCTAACTTTATCAATACTTCTTTCTGCACGTTATGAATCGTGGTGATGTGAATCTTAAATGACTATGGGCATTTCACATGTCAGTTACTTTTGATAAAACCTGTTTTGGAGGACAATCTACTCTGACAGTATCACTCAAGGAATATGCATTACAGTACTGTACTGCCCGCTAAGGTCACATTTACCTCTGAATCACTCTGAAAGTCGCCTTGGAGTCCTGAGGTGCCTTTTGTCCAAACAATATTGCGCATCTTATGCTTGAAACAGAGAAGAGCATTGCGGAAGTCATCCTCACTCAGATCCTGGAATGCTGCCATCTTCTCCATGGGCATGGTGGTGTACAGCTTCAGGTAAGACCGCATAACACTGATTTGCTGTTGCTGTTGCACTTCATCAAGGAAAACCTGTTATACAAACCCGAAATCCATAAATAATTGAGGAAAAATTTGAGCATTCTTCTAACAAGCACGTTTGTTGTCAACACGACCTGTGTCACACCATGAAAAAGTCAAATGGGGGCAAAGATATGGGCATGGTAGGAAAATAGAAAGAATGAGATGGGTTGGAAGTTTAGTTGCCAATAGGGCAGGGGTAAGAGAATAATTCATCATCATCATCATCATCATCATCCGGACCTCCTTTCCCACCCTAGGGCAGGGTGAAGCGTAGCAACGTCCAGATACCCCAAATCTGCCCAATCCAATGGGCCACACTTCCATTCACTCATCATTCAAGCCCCCAGAATCCTGGCTCTATCGGATAGCCAAAAACATTCACCACGTTTTACAGCTTCACATAAACGTATCCAATAGAGTCAATCCGGATGCTGCCACATTAAAAAGGGGTGCCAAATCCCTGATCATGCACTTCTCCTCACAACATTCATTCAGCCAGCTCGATCTCATCAGTTCCCTAGCCTCACCAACTTCCAAACATCTCTTCCTCACACACTCATTCACCATATCTCTCCACCTTCTCCTCAGCCTGCCTCGCCTCCTCCCTCCTTCAAATTCGCTCAGATATACCTTTCTTCACTACTCTATTGATATCCATTCTCTCCACATGACCATACCATCTCAGTACGCTCTCTTCAATTCTGGTGTCCACCGACGTCCTTACTCCATATCTTTCACGAATCACATTATTTTGTATCCTATTCACCCTCTGTACTCCACATACATTCCTCAGCAGTCCCATCTCAACTGCTTACACTTGGCTTTTCATTTTCATGCCACACCATAGTCTCACATCCACATGTTAAAGTTGATACTAACACTCCTTCATGTAAGCCTCATGCAGCTGCAACACTCAAGCCTCTGTTTCTTATCAAGGCTTTCATTGCACCACCTACTTTTCTTCCTCATGTCACTCTACTTTCAACTTGTTTTCCACATTTTCCTCTCTTTTCTATCACAGTACTCAGGTATTTGAACTCACCAATTCCAGTCTCTCTCCATTCACTGTGACATCGCACTGAGAGTCACCTTCTCTCTCAATAACCATCACTTTACTCTTTTCACATGGCATTCACAGACATCAGCAAAACTCTGCACTAGCCTATCAAGTTCTTGTCTGGTATTTGCAAGCAGTACTGCATCATCAGCACACAACAAATTTGAGCTATTCCATCATCATTTATTACCAATGCCATCCCTCTCTACATTACTCGTGTTTTTACTTCTCTCATTACCTCATCCATATATATATTGAACAACCATGAGGGCATCACACAGCCTTTCTGCACACACACACTGATCATGAACCATTCATTTAGATGCCCATTAACCCTTACACATGCTTCACTACCATCATAAAAACTTCTGATGGCACGTAATAGCTTACCATCTACACCGTACATGTGCAAAACTTTCCACAATCTTTCTCTGTCTACTTTGTTGTATGCTTTATCCAGATCCATGAATGCTACAAACACCATATGGTCCTTCTCACAAGCCTTCTCTGCTATCTATCTCACTGCAAATATTTGATCCACATATCTTCTGCCACTCCTAAAGCCACCCTGTTCATCACTCACTAGGACTTCTGATATCTCTCTTACTAACTCTATAATAATTCTTCCATATACCTTCCCTACTACACTTAATAAACTTATGCCATGATAATCCTTGCACTCACTTTGCTCACCTTTATTTTTGTACAGGGGTACACTCACAGCCTTTTTCCACTCTGCTGGCACTGTTTCACTCATCCATTCCTTCTTACATATCTCTAACAAGCACTTCATTCCACACTCTCCACTACAGTAGGCGCGGAAAGTACTGACGTTTTTTTGCCGACGTCATTCTTCTTCGCGTTAAGTGAAGTAGGGTCAATACTACCCTCCCCTGTGATGCGAAATGAGCTGACGCTTTTTCAACGGGAGCTGGCAACACTGCTTGATAGGTTTGGCACCACAGAAGCAGGCTCAGTAATGTTTGGGCAGCCACAGGAGGAGGATTGTCTCTGTGTGTGATGCACCACGAGGGCATGTTTTGACTCAAATGACTGAAATAACACAGTTATTTGGTTACCTACCACATTCTCATCATGCCTAAAGTAACCACAAGCAAGGACAAACGTGTGGAAGTGATTACTTTATACAAAGCTGGCCACAAACTCCCATTTATTGCAAATCAGATGGTGTTAGACTGAGGACAGTGCAGAGACTGGTGAAGCGGTTCAAGGACAGTGGGGAGGCCATTCCTCCCACTCCACTTCCCAAGCCTGGAAGACCTCGTAAGACAACCTTCAGGACCCGTCAGCTGATCTCAAGGCAAGTTAGCAAGGATCCAAGGCTAACAGCATGGAATTTAAAAGAAAAGAACCCACAGTTGCTGGCAGATGTGTCTGTCATAAGTGTGCAGCAGCTGTTGCATGACGATCTGGGCTACAGGAGTTTTTGTGCTCGTAAAAAACCACTGCTAACTGCACTTCAGAAGAAAAAGAGAGTAAATTTTTGTAAGAAATATCTTGCCTGGAGTGAGGAGCAATGGAAAACTGTGCTTTGGAGTGATGAGTCAACATTTATTGTCACTGGTACCCCTTCATCACGAGTGTACCGCAAACCAGGCAGTGACCCCCTGGATCCTAAGTACACTTCCAAGTTTGTTAAATACCCAGCCTCACTCATGGCTTGGGGCTGCTTTACATATTATGGTGTTGGTAGGTTGGTAATTCTACCTGCAAATGAAAAAGTGAACCAGAACAATTATTTGGAGCTCTTATGTGATGTTTTAAGTGACTCTTTTGATAAAACCAAGGCAAGAGTATTTATGCAAGATTCTGCCCCTGCACATGTTGCAAAGTCAGTGAAACAGTGGCTAACAGACTACTGTGAGGTTCCCTTTATTCGAGATTGGCCTGGAAACAGCCCAGATATCAATCCCATTGAGAATTTATGGGCGCACATGAAGCGGCAGCTGCATAGTATGGACACTTCATCTTTGCCTAAACTTGAGGCTGCAGCTATGGAGCAGTTTTAGTCCATCTGTTCTGCAAAACTACGCCATCAGTCTCCCCAGACGCCTTAAGATAATAAAAGTGAAGGGGAATGCCAGTAAATACTAAATTCAATGGTGAGTGTTAATTTATTTGTTTCTCCTTGCTAACCACAAGAATGTTTTCTTTTTTTAAGATGGCGTCAACACTTTCCGCGCCTACTGTACACTTAATTATCTCTGCATACACCTCATCAACCCCAGCTGCTTTCCCATTTTTCAGCCGCTTCACAGCACTCCTCACCTGTCCAAGTGTCACGTCTCCTGGCCCTGCATTCCTTCTCTACACACCCCCAAAACCAATCATGTTTACAGCTGCTCTGCTCTCTCTATTCCCATTCATCAGGCTTTCAAAATATTCTTTCCATCTGGTCCTTACTTCATCCCCCCAGGTTAATAATCTACCATCTACATCATCACACCATCACATTTCTCTCCGCACCTCTTTCCAAGAGAATAAAACCAATGAAAATAGGTCTTGTAGGATTGGTGGTTTGCATGCAGTGAAGGTTTATTTCAAAATATCCTCCAAGAATGAGGATGTCAACAGCATAAAGAAATGAATGTGTAGGACAAAGAAAAATGAGTGGGATGAGCTGGAATGGTGGTGGTAGTGTGGGTGAGCCATGATGAGAGTATACTCTGAATATGGGTGCTGCAGGATTAATGCTGAAGGTTTATTTAAACGTTTGTCCAATAACACTAAGACAAGCTCATGCTGTTCATATACCTTGTGTTTTGCAAAGCAGGTAATGAAATGCATGTTAATGTATTATATAAATATAAAGGAACGGCATAAGTATAAATGACATGATGCCCAATTAAATGAAGGTGGAAAGAAGCCTGACCAATTACTTCTGTGTGCCAATAGATAATTATTCCTGGCTGCATTTGTGACATAAGAGCTGAAAGAAACAAAAAGCAGTATGGAGGATAGTCATATGAATGAAACTACATCACGTTTTAAGTAAAACAAGTTTCTAGGAATGAAATAATCCAATCCTACGTTGTCCCGTGAGGAGCGTAGGAGCCCGGGGCTAGGCAAATTGGTCCTGACATTTAAGATGAGAGTGACCAGACTCACTCATCCCTGAGTGGCATTATGTGAGCAATAAACTCCAACTACCTCTGAGATATAAACCTTCACCTGCTCAATCCAACTGGAGCGCTATAATTTCCCACTAAACCACCAGGCACCAATATTTGGTTATATGGTTACCACCCAGCATAGTAGATGGTTTCCTGGTGTACAGGAAACCATTTGGCTTGTCACTCAATGATTTCCTGTACACCAGGAAACCATTTACTATGCGGGGTGGTAACCATATAACCAAATTTTGGTGCCTGGTGGTTCAGTGGGTAATTACGGTGCTTTAATCAGATTGAGCCGGTGAAGGTTTAGAAATACTGAAAAACAAGCTAGTATATAATAGATGAATATTAACAAAAAGCAAAGCAGCAACAGTAAATACTACTGTCATCATCAACATCATCAAATCCTGTGTTACCCCATGAGGAGTGGGGCTAGGCAAGTTGCTCCTGACATTTAAGATGAGTGACCAGCCTCACTCATCCCTGAGTGGCATTACATGAGCAATAAACCCCAACCTCCCCTTGGATATAAACCTGCACAGACTCAACCCAATTAGAGCGCCAAATGGTTTCCTGTGTACAGGAAACCATTTGGCTTGTCACTCAGTGCAGAGTCACCCATAGGCAGAAGGGAAAGGAAGGAATGAAGGAAAGAAGGAAGAAAGGAAAGGGCAATCACCCGAGAGCAGCGCTACATCGAGTGAGTGGATGGTGAGCGTCCCCACCTACCACTATAATTGTAACGGATGAATACTGACAAAGTAAAACAGCAACAGTAAAATACAAAGTAAAGCAGCAACAGTAAAATACACTTGTAACAGATAAATATTAACAAAGAGCAAAGTTGAGAAAGGAAAATTAACTTTTAACAGATGACTTAACTAAATGCACACCAACAGTACAAAAAGTCAAGAGCCTTAAAGCTGTTCCCCTTGGGGGAGGGGGGAGGGGGGGAATCCTCACAAACTGTGTTTAGAAAATACTACAAGTTTCTGTGAAAAAAGCATCCATTGTCCATGATAGACAACTGAATGATTGTAAATTGCTACAGAATAAGCATGTTTAGTGATGAGACTGAAGTGATGGTAAGAACATAACTGCATGATTATATGCTCCTCCCCTCTTTGGATATGGGTCAGTGTCATCTTATCTGTGTAATAACAATTGGTGTGCAGTTGTACTGACCCTGTTCTACAAACTGATGCCTAATTCTGGAGAAAATACTGACGTGTACACCATAATTCTACATAAACCACAAGATTAGGTGAACAGAGTGTTATAATAAATATCAAGGACCTACATGGTAACTATTCTGAAATAAGTGATCTACATAGTTCAATGAGTTAGAAAAGTTATATCAATCCTTTGCTCACAGCCTCCTTGTCTGGCTAGTTGGCTGACTCACAACAAGCTATCTAACTACAACTTCAGCCTCTTTCTAAGGGCTAACTTGTAGACTAATGGGTACATACTGGATCAGATACTTGAAGACATAAAAAAACAGTAACTGTACTACTAACCTTAAGTTGCTGCTGGAATGGCTCCTTATGGTAGTTGGCTGGTGCAGAGTCAAAAGGAGGTGGGACAGGACTCAGGAACTTTGGACAGGCAAAGGTGAAGCACTGAGTGAATTCTTGGGTTTCATTTCTCTGCAAAATGGACACAAAAACAATATTACAGTACCAGTTGCTGCTTCACTAAAAAAATTATAAAAGTGGAGAGAAGGTATGGAATCTAAAGGTCTCATAGCAAATACTGGGATGATAAAACCCATGATATGTGGTTGAACACCCCCATCCAGGTCACTCAACATAAGTTTCATTCCTTGGCATGTAGACTGTAGCACCAGTCGAGCAGGGCAGTACTCCCAAGGAGGATGGAAAGCTGATGACAGGGAGAGCTGGAGCTCCCGTTTCATCAGCCCTCAGGACTTGTTCCTGACCATCCCCCTTTGCTGAACTTTTTCAGTGTCTCAGTAACACAGAGAGTAGACCAGCATGCTCTCCAATACAAGTTTCTCTTAACTTTCAACACCAAACTACATACACGCTACACACTACACTTCCTTTTCAAATTTTGTTCTAAAAATGGCTACTGAAAATCGTGCCTCGGAGTCCCCAGGGGGGGGGACCATAAATGCCCCCACCATCCGCCCCTCTCTGGGTGACGACTCTCGGAGCTGCCTGGAACCACTGTCTGACTCACTCCTTCTTCATTTCTGTAACATTCGCGGCCTTTCTTCTAACTTTCGCTCTGTTGAGCACCACCTCTTCTCCTCTAAACCTCACCTTCTCTTTCTTTCTGAGACTCAGCTGTCTGTGACAACTGACAGCAAACCCTTTTCTGTATCCTCCTACTTTCTCTATTCTCATTTCAAAGCCAAAGGTGGCTGTTGTGTATATGTACGGAACGATCTATCTTGCTCTCGTGTTCCTGAACTTGATTCTTCTGAATTCTCTACTCTCTGGCTTCGGCTCTCCTGTCATTCTCTGACTAAATATATCTGTGCTGTTTACTTATCTCCTAATTCTACCGACTATCAAAAATTCTTTGACTATCTTACTTCTACGATGGAACACATTCTATCCATTTCTCCTTTCTCTGAAATCTCCATTCTAGGTGATTTCAATGTTCACCACCACCTTTGGCTCTCCTCTCCTTTCACTGATCCACCTGGTGAACAAGCCTACATCTTTTCTATCCTTAATGACCTAGAGCAGCTTGTACAGCACCCTACCCGTATCCCTGACTGCCTTGGAGAGAGTTCCAACATACTTGACCGTTTCCTAACAACTAATCCTTCTGCTTACACTGTTAATCTTTTCTCTCCGTTGGGCTCCTCCAATCATAACCTTATTACCTTAACCTGTCCTATTGCTCCAGTACAGTCTGTGGACCCTCCAAAGAAACGCCGCCTGTGGCACTTTGGAGCTGCACATTGGGAGGCCCTCAGGCAGTACTTCTTTGATTTTCCTTGGAATGATTATTGCTTCCTTGGCCGGGAGCCGTCCGAGTGTGCCCTGTGCATTATGGAGGTTATTCTCTTGGGCATGGAAGCATACATTCCTTTTTCATATCCTCTGACTAATGCAAGAAAGCCTTGGTTTAATCACGCTTGTTCTAATGCTGTCCGCAACAAAGAGAGGGCCTTTAAAAGGTACCGGAGCCAACCCACCCCTGAATCACATCTTTTTTATATTTCTGCCCGGAATCGTGCTAAGTCTGTTCTTTGTTCTGCTAAAAATAATTTCATCCGTGCTAAATGTTCCCAACTCTCCAACTCGAATTTTCTCGCTCCTTTTGGCACCTTGCCAAAAACCTTTCTAACAACTTTACCTCATCATCCTTCCCTCCTCTTTTCTACTCTGATGGCTCTGTAGCTATTTCTTCAACTGATAAAGCAGATCTCTTTGCTCAGACTTTCTCCTCCAATTCTACCTTAGACGATTCCGGTGCTGTTCCTCCATCACTTCCCCCCTCAGACTTCCTCATGACTGGCATTAAAATTTCTTCAGCTGATGTATTTTCTGCCATCACTGGCCTCAATATTAACAAGGCATATGGGCCTGATGGAGTCCCTCCTGTTGTCCTCAAAAACTGTGCTTCTGTGCTTACACCCTGCCTAGGTAAACTCTTTCGCCTTTGTCTCTCAACTTGTACCTTTCCTTCTTGCTGGAAGTTTTGCTCTCATTCAGCCAGTCCCAAAGAAGGGTGACCATTCCCAACCCTCTAACTATCGTCCAATTGCTTTAACATCCTATGTATCAAAAGTTTTCGAATCAGTTCTTAACAAAAATTTTTTAAAGCATCTTTCCTGTCACAACCTTCTTTCTGATCGTCAGTATGGGTTCCGTCAGGGACGCTCCACTGGCGATCTTCTCACCTACCTTTCAGACTCCTGGTCATCCTCCTTTCGGGACTTTGGCGAAAGCATTGCCATTGCACTTGACATCTCAAAGGCTTTCGATCAAGTCTGGCATAAATCTTTTATTTCCAAACTGCCCTCTTACGGTTTCTATCCTTCTATCTGTGCCTTCATCTCTAGCTTCCTTTCTGGTCGTTCTATAGCTGCTGTTGTAGACGGCCATCGTTCTTCTCCTAGACCTATCAACAGTGGTGTTCCTCAGGGCTCTGTCCTGTCACCAACTCTCTTTCTTTTATTCATCAATGACCTTCTAAGCTGTACATCTAACCCTATCCACTCATATGCTGATGATTCCACCCTTCACCTTTCCATTCGATTTCCGCAACGTCCATCTCAGCAGTCACTTCAGCAAACAAGGGATGAGGCTATGGCACACCTAATGTCTGACTTGGCTCATATCTCTGATTGGGGTAAAAATAATCTTGTTATTTTCAATGCATCAAAAACTCAGTTCTTACACTTATCAACCCAACAAAATCTTCCTCAGGATTACCCACTAATGTTTAATAATGTCCAGCTCAGTCCTGCATCATCCTTGAACATGCTAGGGGTTTCATTCTCTTGGGATTTGTCTTGGAAAGAACATATTACATCTCTTGTGAAATCTGCTTCCAAGAGATTAGGTGTGCTGGGCCGACTCCGAGCTTTCTTTACCCCTGCACGGATGTTGACCTTGTACACGGGTTTTATTCGCCCATGTATGGAGTACAACTCTCATGTGTGGGGAGGCTTCCCACATGCGGTTCTTCTCAATAGGGTGGAGTCAAAGGCTTTTCGTCTCATTAACTCTCCTCCTCTTACTGATTCCCTTCAACCTTTGTCTCTTCGCCGCACTCTTGCTTCTTTATCTCTCTTCTATCGCTACTTCAATGGTCACTGTTCCTCTGAACTGTCTGCTTGCATCCCTCCACCTCTACGACAGGCATGTAGTACCCGTCTAGCAACAAACTCTCATCCCTTTTCTGTCCAACTCTCTAATGCAAGAGTTAACTGTTACTCCCAGTCCTTCATTTATGCAACTGGTCAACTCTGGAACTGTCTCCCTCTGTCTGTATTCCCTGCTTCCTATGATCTCCAGTCTTTCAAACGCAGTGTGTCCAGGCATCTCGAAATGAATGGATCTTGAATTTGGCTCTCTTTTGTATTGTTTTTACTTTTTCTTGGAAGGAACAGTATGCGGGCCCATGGCCCTTGGTTCCTTCTTCCTTGATTTAAAAAAAAAAATAAAAAAATCTGACACTACCTAGCAGATGTCTGAACCTGTCCTTCTCTTCCAAAATTCTACCATTACAATGTACAAATGAAATAATGATAGTCATTTCACCATCTCAGTTTAAATGTAACAAAGTGCTTCTTGAATTGAATGATTTATATCACCATCAAAATCATCATCATCATCTGGACCTCCTATCCCAACTAAGGCAGGGTGATGAGTAGCAATGTCCATACAGCCCAAGACTGCCCAATCCAATGGGCCACGCTTCCATTCACTCATCATTCAAGCCCCGGAATCCTGGCTCTATCTGATACGCAAAAAAAACTTTCACCACATTCTGTAGCTTCACATACACATATCCGACAGAGTCAATCCAAACCTTGTCATGTTAAAAAGGGGTGCCAAATCCCTGATCATGCACTTCTTCTCATAACATTCATCAAGCCAGCTCGATCTCGTCAGTCCCCTAGCCTCACCGACTTCCATACCTCTCTTCCTCACACACTCATCCACCATATCCCTCCACCTTCTCTCTGGCCTACCTCGCCTCCTCCCTCCTTCAAATTCGCTCAGATATACCCTTTTCACCACTCTATTGTTATCCATTCTCTCCAAATGACCATACCATCTCAGTACACTCTCTTCGATTCTGGTGTCCACAGACTTCCTCACTCCGCATCTTTCACAAATCACAGTATTTCATATCCTATCCACTCTTTGTACTCCACATACATTCCTCGGCAGTCCCATCTCCACTGTTCTTGCTCCTGACTTTTCTTTTTCATGCCACATCATAGTCTCACATCCATTTGTTAAAGCTGGCACTAACACTCCTTCACGTAAGCCTCGTGCAGCTGTAACACTCAAGCCTCTGTTTCTTATCAAGGCCTTCATAGCACCAGCTACTCTCCTTCCTTGTGTCACTCTACTTGCCACTCCTTTTGCACATTTTCCTCTTTTTTCTATCACTATGCCCAGGTATTTGAACTCTCTCACCACTTCCAGTCTCTCTCCATTCACTGTAACATCACACTGGGAGACACCTTCTCTCTTAAGTATTATCTGCCATTCCATGCTTCTCAACAAGCCAGTTTTGTTAAATCTATATTCATTCATTCATTATCCAATCCTATGTCGCCCCACAGAGAAGCGTAGGAGCCCGGGGCTAGGCAAGTTGGTAATTTTAGTTAAATCTGAGTATTTTCAAAAAGTGCAGCTACTGACCCTAATAAAAATTTCACCAACACTCACCGACATGCGAGCCATCTTCTCTGCCAAGGTCTTCTCCCGAAGTGAGGACTGAACTGCCTCATCAATTCTTTGAGGGTGCAACACCATACAGATAGCCAGCAGTGTGTACATTTGTTCAGTCTGTCAACATATGGCAATTAGTTTTAATTAATGCTATATCATTCTTTGGACAATGTAATATTACTTATTCTTTTTATACATATTGTACTGAAAGTGAAAACAGTTATCTGTTATAATAAACAGTTATATAAGACAGTTACCTGTAAATAATAAACCAAAAGGTGAAATCAGCATTGTAATCAACAAAAGATTATTATGCATTCTGGATAGCAACATTTAAGGTGAACTTACATTGTAATCATGATTTTAATATATTAATTTTGGTAACACCAGACCATTACAGTATATTCAGGCTGGATGAATCACTCTTGCATGATAATCAAAGACAGTAAATAAAACCCTCACTTTTAGACGAATAATATATTTACCAATCAGTTTCGGTGGACACTGCCACCATATTCAGTGGTCAACATAGAGAGAGGTCATTTCCTCTCTCTATCTTGACCACTGAAGATGGTGGCAGTGTCTACTGAAACTGTTTGGTAAATATATTCTTCGTCTACAAGTGTGGGTTTTATTTACAGTATATTCAGCTTTGGAGGGACTCCTTTTATTGGTGTGATTAGAAATCATAGACCCACTCCCTATGAGCTACCTTCCTGATGCAGAGAAAAACTGACTGGCAGTAGCAAGAATAAAACTGGTGCTGGAGACAGAAGCCTACACATGATGACACCAATATAATAGGGTGATTCTGCTGCCCAGTTATACAAACAATCTACAATCCTTTGAATGGAGGATAAAGGCAGCAAGAGAAGGACAACTTGAGCCTGCAATCCACCAGGTTCATATGCATACACCTAATATGACATACCAGTACTCTACCCCTCACTACTCATCACCATATTCCAACACTTACATACAGTAAATAATACTGACGATAATCATACCAGTGAATTAAGATGCACAAATGAAGGTTATATCTTTTGGGTAGAAGATTACACACTGGAAACCAAAGTAACTCAGCAGTCATCCATCCATCCATCACCCAATCCTAAGTCGCCCCATAAGGAACAGTACTTATGCATTACAAGTGTGAGGAGCAGACTGGCACAGAAACAGATGGAGAGCTAAAATCTGCATCCTAACCCAATTTCCCACATTCATATAAGGTGGGGAGGAATACTGCAGAGTTATCAGATATCTCTGAGGACATGAATCATGGAAGCGAGATCCACAAAAAGAAAACTAATGAAACGATGAAAACAGAACAGGAAGATACCTGTTTATTAATCTGGTCATTTTGGTAGTTCCTAGTTTGGAACATTGCCTTGGTGCGCTGAATGTAAACCAGGATGTTAGAAAAGGTGCGGATGGCATCAGCATAGCGTCGCATCATCATGTATGCAAATCCCACATAGTAGTAAGTGGTAATCTGACAAGCTGGCACACGTGAGTACATTGACTTCTTGTTCAGTTCAATGTTCTCTAACACCTGTTGACAAATATAATTCGATGAATTCCTGAATATACCATTAAGGTACTATTTCATGCATCAATACACATCAACTGTTAGTCTTTCATGCCATGCAGAACCTGACTAATTAACTGCCTACATATTGTTTCTTCATCTACAAAATACTTCCATATTTCAAATGGCTGAACTGGATTTATAAATACAGCTTACAAAAAGATAATGTAATGGCTAAACTGGATTTATATATACAGCTCAAAAAGAGAGCACAAAAAAAGTTAAACACGATATCAAGAAAGTAACGTGCTGACTGAAATGACATCCACTGAATCATCACAATCCCATCCTAATCTCCTAAATTAACAAGGGGTGAGGGAAATTAAATGCATAGTTTTTCAGTCTCACTGGATATAGATCAAAGAAGAAAGACAGCACAACACCATGTACAATCTCCCTCTTTCCTGTGCTTCAGGAGGTTGAAGGCTCCTTGCAACACAAGTACCTGTACTGTACTACATAATAAAGCTGTCACATCCCTATGCAAATACAAAGGGTAGTTTCCAGCCTCTAACTCATGCTCCTTTCAAACAATTTTAATGAGAGAATATATAGACACTTCTTCGTCTCTCTCACCAAGGATGTAATACACTCTTCTCTCCATGAGCCAAGTAACTACATCTCCAATTATGGCAGAAAAAACAAACATAAGTCACGGCTTGCTGTACTCCTGCAAAAGTCATCCATCACCAGCAAATTACAGTGGTGACAACACAGGTCAAAACTCAAGGAAGATAGTCCTGGCCATGAACTAACTCTACTTTAGGTTTCACCTAGAAATAAACTCTAGGTTAACATAAACATAATAATACTGTACAAGCACCCCCTGCCCCCATAACTGATCTTCTGGTTTAGGATATTTTGCTTTAATGATCATTAACCTCTGACATCCATTTCTGGTATAAAATCATCACCTTGAGTCAAAATGTGTCATAATAAAAGTACCCTCAATATGGTCTGTTCATTACAGTTGTGAATAACAATTCATATTCTTTTAGCATTAAAATGACACACTGAGTGACAGTAACAGTGGCGGGGGGGGACACAATCTGGCCGCACTGTGGGGTGGTACTACTACTTTGCGGCCAGGTTGTGTTAGGAAGAATTCCACCACCGTATTCCCTGCGTGTCGTAAAAGGTGACTAAAAGGGGAAGGGTGAGGGGACTAGGGACCCCCTCCTCTGTTTTTAGGGTAAGGAGACTGTAGCACCAGTCGAGCAGGGCAGTACTCCCAGGGAGGATGGAAAGCTGATGACAGGGAGAGCTGGAGCTTCCATTTCATCAGCCCTCAGGACTTGTTCCTGACCATCCCCCTTTGCTGAACTTTTTCAGTGTCTCAGTTGCACAGAGAGTAGACCAGCATGCTCTCCTATACAAGTTTCTCTAACTGTCAACACCAATCTACATACACGCTACACACTACACTTCCTTTTCAAAATTCTCAAAATGGCGTACAGAAATCATGCCTCGGAGTCCCCAGGGGGGGGGGCCCATAAATGCCCCCACCATCCGCCCCTCTCCCGGTGACGACTCAAAGAGTTGCCTGGAACCACCGTCTGACTCACTCCTTCTTCATTTCTGTAACATTCGTGGCCTTTCCTCTAACTTTCACGCTGTTGAGCACCACCTCTTCTCCTCTAAACCTCACCTTCTCTTTCTCATTGAGACTCAGCTGTCTGAGGCAACTGACAGCAAACCCTTTTCTGTATCCTCCTACTTTCTTTATTCTCGTTTCAAAGCCAAAGGTGGCTGTTGCGTATACGTACGCAACGATCTATCTTGCTCTCGTGTTCCTGAACTTGATTCTTCTGAATTCTCTGCTCTCTGGCTTCGGCTTTCCTGTCATTCTCTGACTAAATATATCTGTGCTGTTTACTTATCTCCTAATTCTACCGACTATAAAAAATTCTTTGACTATCTTACTTCTACGATGAAACACATTCTATCCATTTCCCCTTTCTCTGAAATCTCCATTCTAGGAGATTTCAATGTTCACCACCACCTTTGGCTCTCCTCTCCTTTAACTGATCCACCTGGTGAACAAGCCTACATCTTTTCTATCCTTAATGACCTAGAGCAGCTTGTACAGCACCCTACACCCGTATCCCTGACCGCCTTGGAGAGAGTTCCAACATACATGACCTTTTCCTAACAACAAATCCTTCTGCTTACACTGTTCATCCTTCTTATTACCTTAACATGTCCAATCGCTCCAGTACGGCCTGTGGACCCTCCAAAGAAACGCCGCCTGTGGCACTTTGGAGCTGCAGATTGGGAGGCCCTCAGGCAGTACTTCTTTGATTTTCCATGGAATGATTATTGCTTCC
>JAGKTI010001225.1:80764-92474 GCA_018397915.1 Birgus latro | reverse complement strand
TACATTGTGTTATGAGATATATACTAATGCCTATATAATATCTACATTACTAGTCCCAGACAGCCAGCAGGAGACGGCCACAATCCGCTCAGATGCTGCTTCCCTCCCTTAAATCATACCGGGTGATGGCCACCAGCCACACAAGGGGAGGAGATGGACACCAGCTGCTCCTTGATCTAACCCTATAAAAAGGGGGACAGGTGACAGCCACCAGCCACACCCAGCAGACAGCCACCTAGCTGCTCCACCTAAAAATAAAAAAGAACAGGTGAAGGCCACCAGCTGCACCCCCCGGAGTAGCGATTGCCACCAGCCGTGCCTCCGTCAGGAGGGACCCCCATTGGTGATGGCCACCAGCTGCACTTTGGTGACAGCCACCCAGCCACACCTGCACTCCTGTGATGGCCACCAGCTGCACTAGGGGTATAGTCCTTGTGGGCCACAGCACTCTTGTGCAAGTAACAGCAACCAGCCACACTCAGCCCATCGGGAACCAGGGGCACGAGCCCTTAGTGACTGCCACCGCCCTAGGGGACTCGGCGACAACCACCTGCCGCGCCGGGGAGGGAACGATTATGGTCGTCCTTTGCCCCCTACTCCAGTGCCTTCCCCACCTGAGGATTTCCCGTGCCTGCTGGAGTCCACCTACAGCAGCTCAGGTACCCTCCCCCTTTCTCTCAACAGGGACATTCTCCACCTAGAGCAGCAACTGGAGGAGGCCTGGCAAGGGCCCCTGGTGCTTGGGGTTCTAGACCTATGGCTCGACCCTTGGCAGCGCCAACCCTTGTTGGACTCGGCAATGATGAGCTGCCACAGCCCACACCCGACGGAGGCTCAACGGCGAGACCGCAGCCCTCGGACCAGTCGAGACATCCCCAGGACCCTGGGGCGTAACCTTCCAAGCCCCACCCGATGACCTCCTGCCCGGTGCAGACAAGCGTGCCTGCTCTCCTTCTTTGAGCCTAGCCCCTAGGCCCGAGCCTCTGAGCCCCTCAGGAAGGGCACCCACCTACCACTGCACTCAGACCACTCCCGGACGAGATGACCACGGCCCGGTCCCCTGACGAGGTCCCAGACGAACGCCAGTAGCCCGGCCTCCTGACGAGGTCCCAGACGAACGCCAGTAGCCCGGCCTCCTGACGAAGGCCCCTCCGGACACCCTGACGACCGGAGGCCTCCTGATGCAGGCCGCCATTCTGGGCCCTCCACTACCACTGGGCCTCACCCTATAGTAAGCCCCAGTCACACTCTCCTGTAGCCGAGTCCTCTGGCTCTGACTTTCTGTGTGTATTATTTTCTTGTAAAGTGTGCCATTGTGTATTTGTCTCAGTATTATAATTTATGGTAATATACATGTAAGGTTTGTTGCCATGAGTTTTTATGCCCTGTTCCCACTGGTTGCCTGAAAGAACCCAACCCGGTTTAGAAAGAGGACCCCACTCCATGGTCCGTGTCTAGGGAACGAGAAGTCGTACCTTGTCACATGCAGCATAATACTGGTGGCCAGCTGTGGTTCTTGACCCAGTGGGTGGCAACAGGGAACAAGGGAAACTTCGGCAAAATGGCAACAAAACTGCACATCCAGATACCTAAATTCAACCCTGAGCAATACAACATCCATATGTATTTGGAAATAGTAAAACCACTGTTAGACATAGCCTTTGAGACAGACAGGCAGAAAATAGCAGTATTGCTACCACTTCTGGGCAAAGCAGCAGCCACAATTGCACCTAAGACCGTCCCAGAGTTAACATGGGCAGATTTCACCAAGCTTACGACTCAAGCAGTCACCCCCTCATTAGGGAAAGTTGTAGCTCTAGCACAGCTCGACTCCCTCACCTACAACAGAATCCTCGACAACACACTCATCCAGGCCCAGCCACTCATCACTGCCGCATACCCAGAATGCAGCAAGGAAACCCGGGAACAACATGTCTTCAATACCCTGGTCAGGATTCTCCCCATTGCTGTCAGAGTGGACTTCACAATTCATGACCCAGCGGGAGACCTGGATAAAGATACCCAGCTCGTACGCTGCCTCCTGGGCTGCCCGTACTACCCCAGAACAGATTGGCGCTGTGAGCAAATTTCCCACGCAAAAAGCAGCGCCACCATGCACCTCTCACCCACCTCCAGTCCACCCAAGCCCTCCTCCAACACCCACCATCCCCAAGGCCCACCCCTCACACAGGTGCCCCAACACAAGAGACAACAATTGGATTTCCATTAACCCATGGGAATTCACTACATGCAGCAACAAATGTCACCTCCACGACATCAGGGAACAACGTAAAGCTGCTCGATGGAAGTCCGCCACCTAGGAATGCCATAAGGTGTCGCCCCTGGAGGACGAGGTTATCGAGGGCAGCGCCTCCACAGACAAGCGCTTAGACTTTGCGGGAACAGAACCCGAGGACGACTACACACCGCAGCAGCTGGGTTTTTAGGACCACTCCCGCACCTCCCCATGGTGCCGGGGGCCACCTCGCAGAAATATTGCCCCCCAGTCTACAACAAGATCGAGACTGAATGGAGTAAAGGCGAGGCTCCTGGTCGATACAGGAGTGGCTAGATCTTGCTATATATTCATTTTTACTCCCGTCACCGTTTGACCTTCAGCTCGCTTTTCTCCACCTCAACTCATCTTGTGGATGCAGGAGATGGCCCCCTGCCCATACTTGGGGAAACTCATGCCCTACGTGCAGACACGCACCATAACGTCTCTGCACTGCACTCTTTCATAATTTTTTACCCCTCTTGCCGTGCGTATGACGGATACCTGGGGCTGTATCTTCTTCAAAAGCTCCGGACAAGCATCGACTGCCATGGACGTCGTCTCCAGTTTAACAAACCTCCGGACTCCAGCCCCCAGCACATCTGCACATGCGTGCCCCCACCCCCAACCTAAACCTCATCCCCACCCCTCGTTCCCTGGGGTTCCTGACCCCTTGTTCTCTCTTCCCCCTCACCCCCCGCCCCCACCTTCTCCGCTACCATTGCCTCCACCCTCACCATCCCCCTCATCACTAGGCCTGGTTGCAACTAAACAGGCTGTCAGGAACCCCCATTCTCTTCTCCCCCTCCTTACCCCCAGAACCCTCTCCTCCTGCTTACTCTCCCCCCACCTTCCTTTCCCCCCCACTATGACACGGTGTGCGTCGCTAACCTCTCCACCACCACCCTTACCCTACCCAAAGGGCTAGTCGTGGGAGAAGTGGAGGAGGCCGAGCCCTGCACACCCCCGACCCCCATCCCCCTTCCTCTCCTACCTCCCCACCTCTCTCCCCACCAAACAGACTACGCCCCCTGCTCCTGGACTTTCAGGACTTATTTGCGTCAAGACCAACTGATATAGGCCACACCACTGTCCTGGCCCACGAGATCCACACCGAGGGACCACCAATTCACCAACCATCTCGGCAAAAGAATCCGCACCAGCGAGCTGAGGATGACTGGCAGGTCCAGGATTATTATTATTATTATTATTATTATTATTATTATTATTATTTTTAGTACAAGGAAGTAGGAACCAAAGTTGATGGGCCCGCATACTGTTCCTTCCAAGAAAAAACAAAAACAATATGAAAGAGAGCCAAAAATCAAGATCCGTTCATTATGAGATGCCTGGACACACTGCGTTTGAAAGGCTGGAGATCATAGGAAGTAGGGAATACAGACAGAGAAAGACAGTTCCACAGTTGACCAGTTGCATAAATGAAGGACTGGGAGTAGCGGTTAACTCTTGCATTAGAGAGTTGGACAGAAAAGAGATGAGAGTTTGTTGCTAAACGGGTGTTGCATGCCCATCGTAGAGGTGGGGAGGAGGTGGTGGCTCAATCAGTAGATAGGTGGGTTCAGTCCCAACAGACCCATCTTCAAATCCCCGCTGGGGCAGGGAACAGTTTAAGGATTTGAATTTCGTTAAAATCAGGCTTTACTGATCTACCAGAAGACCTGCCGACATGTCGTAAAAATACCACCGCTAATAACAATACACCAGTCCTATATGAGACAGCCCTAGCATGTATTCAAAATGGACAGTGGGTGTTAGTGCCAAAGTGGTGACATGTAGAGGTGTATGGTATGTAGGAGGACTGCTGGGCCTTGATAGCAGGCTGTGAAGCCTATGCCCAGAGTTGGACAAAAAAAAAAAAAAAAACGAAGTAGCAATAGAAAAGAGAAAGATGCAACAGTGCGGCGAAGAGACAGGTTGAAGGGAATCAGTAAGAGGAGGAGAGTTAATGAGATGAAAAGCCTTTGACTCCAGCCTATTGAGAAGAGCTGCATGTGGGGAGCCTCCCCATGTACGAGAGTTGTACTTCACACAGGGGCGAATAAAACCTGTGTACAAAGTCAACATCTGTGCAGGAGCAAACAAAGTTTGGAGTCAGCTTAGCACACCTAATCTCTTGGAAGCAGATTGTACAAGAAATGTAATATGTTCTTTCCAAGATAAATCCCGAGTGAATGAAACCACAAGCATGTTCGAGGATGATGCAGGACTGAGCTGGACATTATCAAACATTAGTGGGTAATCCTGTGGAAGATTTTGTCGAGTTGATAAGTGTAAGAACTGAGTCTTTGATGCATTAAAAACAACAAGATTATTTTTACCTCAATCAGAGGTACGAGCCAAGTCAGACATTAGGTGTGCCATAGCCTCATCCCATGTCTGTTGAAGTAACTGCTGAGATGGATGTTGCAGGAACCGAATGGAAAGTTGAAGGGTGGAATTAGCATATGAGTGGATAGGGTTAGATGTACAGCTTAGGTCATTTATGAATAAAAGGAAGAGAGTTGGTGATAGGATAGAGCCCTGAGGAACACCACTGTTGATAGGTCTAGGAGAAGAACGATGGCCGTCTACAACAGCGGCTATAGAACGACCAGAAAGGAAGCTAGAGATGAGGGCACAGATAGAAGGATAGAAACCGTAGGAGGGCAGTTTGGAAAAGATTATGCCAGACTCGATCGATAGCCTTTGAGATGTCAAGTGCAATGGCGAAGCTTTCGCTAAAGTCCCGAAAGGAGGATGACCAGGAGTCTGGTAGGTGAGAAGATCGCCAGTGGAGTGTCCCTGACGGAACCCATACTGATGATCAGAAAGAAGATTGTGACAGCGAAGATGCTTTAAGATTTTTCTGTTAAGGATTGACTCAAAAACTTTTGAGACACAGGATGTTAAAGCAATTGGACGATAGAGGGTTGGGAGTGGTCACCTTTCTTTGGGACTGGCTGAATGAGAGCAAACTTCCAGCAAGAAGGAAAGATACAAGTTGACAGACAAAGGCGAAAGAGTTTATCTAGGCAGGGTGTAAACACAGAAGCACAGTTCCAGAGGACAACTGGAAGGATTCCATCAGGCCCATATGTCTTGTTAGTACTGAGGGCAGAAATGACACAAAATACATCAGCTGAAGAAGTTTTAATGTCAGCCATGAGGAAGTCAGAGGGGGGAAGTGATGGAGGAACAGCACCGGAAGCATCTAAGGTGCAATTAGAGGAGAAAGTCTGAGCAAAAAGATCTGCTTTATCAATAGAAGAAAGAGCTACAGAGCCATCAGAGTAGAAGAGAGGAGGAAAGGATGATGAGGTAAAGTTGTTAGAAAGGTTTTCGGCAAGATGCCAGAAGGAGTGGGAAAAATTCAAGTTGGAGAGTTGAGAGCATTTAGCACAGATGAAATTATTTTTAGCAGAGCGAAGAACAGACTTAGCATGATTCCGGGCAGAAACATAAAAAAGATGTGATTCAGGAGTAGGTTGGCTCCGGTACCTTTTTTAGGCCTTCTCCTTGTTGCGGATAGCATTAGAACAAGCGTGATTAAACCAAGGCTTTCTTGCATTAGTCAAAGGATATGAAAAAGGAATGTATGCTTCCATGCCCGAGAGAATAACCTCCATAATGCGCAAAGCACACTCAGATGGCTGAAGTCGGCGAGAAATGACTACCGAAGAGTCATTCCTTGGTGTAGAAAAAACGGTGTTGTTGTGTGTGTTGTGTGGAGAGATGTGGTACTTGCCCAGGTGACCGAAGCCACTCCCAAGTTTTTGAGCCCCGTGAGGGGCCGGGGTGGTTTGGCCCCCATGCTGTCCTTCTCTTCTGCTTCGACAGCCCCTGGGGGGTGGACCCACAGTGAAGATGCCACCGCACCAGGTCCCCTCTGGTTGGTTGAACTTCTTGCTGTAATGTACCACCACATACTCCTTGTCATCCTTCTTCTGTGACAGGACTTCACCAGTATCATGGTCACTAGCGTTACAGTCCAAGATAAATGGCTGATTCTGGTCCGGGTATGGCAGTACTGAAGAGCTTGCCAATGCTTGCTTTAGTTCATCAAAGGCCTGAGTCTCTTGTGTCCATGCAAATTTCTACCTTTTTCCTAACAGCTTATGCAGAGGTGCAGCTATCGTTGCAAAACCCTTGACAAAACGTCGATAGTAGGTGCACAAGCCCAGGAAACTCCATAGCTCTTTCACAGAAGTTGGAACTGGCCATTTTTTCACAGCTGGCACTTTCTCTGGGTCAGTATGGATGCTGCCCACACCTACAGTGTATCCTAGGTACTTCACTTCCTTCTGAAACAGGTAGTACTTCTTGAAGTTCAGCTTGAGGTGCATTGCGTGGGTCCTGTTCAGCGCCACTGACAGCCTCTCCAGTTCCTGGTTGAAAGTTCGTCCAAACACAATAACATCGTCCAGATAGTTGGGAGCTGTCTGCCAGTGCAGGCCTTCAAGTACGTGATCCATGAGACGCTCAAATATAGCTGGGGCATTGCATTGGCCAAATGGCATCACTTTAAACTGTCTTAACCTGAGGAATCCCATCGACGTATTGGTACGTTGCGATGTTTTGTCACAGCTACACCCATTGATGTATGGGTACGTCGTGCAATTGCAAGGGTCATAATTTGCACAATTTTCAAGTTTCATGGGTGATTTTTGGTAGGCCTATGCAGGAGACCTTCCTCTACCGCAGGGATACTGCCTGGCCCCATCTAACCCCCCCTCCCCCCTCTCCCCCACACTGGGCAATTCACATATTAGCAGTAAGCTGGCCAGTAAAGGTATGTTGCCCCACGGTCTCACCAATGACGAAATTCATGGTGAAAGTGATTTCTGAGGTGGAGGACAAAGAAATAAAGAAGCTAGAGCAAGAAACAAACAGAAGTGATGAGGTGGTAATGACATAAAGGAAGGTGCCATATGTGGATGTGTTTGGTGACTGAACAATGCTTCTATTGCTTATATAAATGTGAAAACCAATATAGTCTGTTACTACACATAAATTTGTACCAAGTACATAAATAAATGCGTAATTTAAAGTGGCTTGAATTTGTTAGTCTTTCCATAGTTAGTTTTCTTTAGCCAGGTACCCTGAAAAAGAAGGAAAACGTAAGATTGCATGACACCTGTATCAACATTTTTAAGCACAGGATCGCGATTTCTCTATGAATTTTCGATGTTTCTCACCAAAAGTGAAGGTTTGAGCCAACAAAATTAACAGAAAAAAAAATGGTCGGGATTTTGGGGTATCGTAGGTTGGACATCAGTCGGGACGTGACAGGTTAAACCCCGCCTATATGAAAAGGCTGTCTTCTCCTTGTCTTTCTCTGCAACCTTGACCTGATGATATCCCGCCTTCATGTCTAGAATGGAGAAACACGACACCTGACAGAGCATCCAGGGTGTCTTCAATTCTTGGCAAGGGGTATGCATCCTTCACTGTCACTTCATTCAGGGCTCGATAATCTACACAGTACCTTACTGAACGATTCTTTTTCCTTACCAGAACCACTGCTGATGCCCAAGGACAGCTGGACTTTTTTATCACTCCTTGACTGTGGTGATTCCCCATCACCTTCTCCATTTCTTGCCATTGGGCTGGCGCCATCCTCCACACTGGCTGTTTAATCGGGCGGTGATCCCCCGGTGTCTATACTCTGCTCCACCAGATAAGTGCACCCCAGGTCTAGGTCTCCGATGGAGAAGACATCAACAAACTTCGTCAGCAGCTGCCTTGACTTCAGCACTTGTGAGCCATCCAGGCAATGGCAACTCCTTTAAAATAGTTCTTGCAAGTGGTCTGGCAGGTACCCATCTTCCTTGACTACACTCCTTTTACAGACCTTCCTCTGATGCCACTCAGGTGTCAGGGGGAAAATGAAAAATGTATAACAATGTATAGCTATGTGTGCTAGGAGTAACTATCGAGTCGATTACCACGAGAGAATCGACTCATGAAATCAAGTAGCGATTTCACTTTTATGCTGGCTTACTTCACCAATTCTCTAGAGTCGATAATTTATAAATTTTCTCAACAGTACACAGCAGAGACTAAACGCTCAAGAAGGCTGTATTACTGTACTGTTGGCCTCTGAGAAAGTTAGTTTCTCCCCTTAACATTCAAAAAATAATAATAATAAACAGGATCTTGGCTGAGCCAAACTGCTAGCTAGCACAACGGATTTAAGAATAAATACCAAAAGCTGGCCTAAGTACCTGTCGTGGTTAATATAAGGAGTTGTGCTAACTTGGAGTAGCAAATGTGTGCTAAATATGTGGGGAAATCAAGCACGACTGTTACATTTAACAAAGCTCAAGAAAAACTGTAAATTCATTAAATACAAGAAAATAAATTTACGTTACATGAATCAATTCAAAATCAAAGAAAGGGAAATACATGCACTCAAGCACTCAGACAAATAGCTAAATAGCCTTAAGCCTAGGAAAAACAAAAGAAAATACTGATTGGTAAGGATGAGACCGTCGCTAATACAATCGATCACCAGGCTGGTGGGAGCTTCGGGAGTTCACACTGATACAGCTGAGACTTCTGAGATCGCTAAGAAAAGAGACCCGCTCGAGCTTACGCACAGCACAATCACACTCCGAGACTGTCACTTTAACGACTGACTGTGTTTTTGAGTGTCCAATGTAAGGGACGTGTGAAAGAGGCATGGGCAAGTAACGGCCAGGGAGGCAGAAACGATAATTCAGAAATTATCGCTCAGAGGAATGCATTGTCTGTACATAAAGACAATCACTCACGAAAGAATGATGAAAGTTTTGACAATCTGATGCAAATGCAAGTTCACGAGTGGACGATTGAGAGAATGGCTAATTCTCACGGACTTCAGAACTTTTTGTCGCTCCCACAAAATCACTCGATGTCATGATTTACAATACATAATTTCGCGATGTTGAAAATTCACGACATTACGCCCCTGGAAAATCAAAATTTTCCTTGGAAAAATTTAACTATATATATACACACCCTAGCTCTGTCACACAAGATTCACACTGTGGTGTGTGTACTATCCTGCTACAGGAGAAAAGCACTGTCGCCTATGAGCGTAAAAAACTCGTATTTACGTTACGAGAAGCAAGCTTGAGGGGAAAACTCCGAGACGATGGTGAAAAATCCTGTTCTCAGGTCAAACTGAGTGAAAGTTTGCTACATTTACATTGACAACTAACTGTTATGTAGCGTGGTGTATGTGATACACGGTGTAGGTGTAACAGTTGTAGTGTAACTGTGTCTATGTGTAAAGCAAAAATAATACAATAATGAAGGCAACGAGGGCAGAGGAAGAAGAGGAGGCAGCATGCAGCAGAGACAATCAGTGGACCTGGACATCTGCTTCACCCACCAACTGCACCTGTGGAATGAGTCAAGGTGGAGCATCAATAATGTCAGTGTGACAATTTGTATTAAATTACAATTACCATCCACCCAGCAGTCAATCCATATACAATAGAAAGTACACTTTAGCTGAAAATCAATTAACAGCAAGAGTTTGGTACATTTGAGGTCGCCATTATTTTCTTAATTCTTGCCCTTCATAACCTATACTTATGGCTAATAAAGGGCTCGTCGTCGGTGTCCTCGGTTGGGATCGCTGCGACTGCCCATTTGTCCTCGGTGTCCTCAGTTGGGATTGCCATGACTGCACACTTATAACTATACACTTATTGCTACAAAGGGCTCGTCGTCAGTGTCCCCGTTGGGATCGCCGCGACTGCCCGTTTGTCATCGGTGTCCTCAGTTGGGATCGCCACGACTGCCCGTTTGTCCTCGGTGTCCTCGGTTGGGATCGCCAAGACTGCTTACTTATAACTACACTTATTTCTACAAAGGGCTCATCATCAGTGTCCACGGTTGGGATCACCGCAACTGCCTGTTCGTCATCTGTGTCCTCAGTTGGGATCGCCGTGACTGCACGCTTATAGCTATATTTACTATTACAAAGGGCTCGTCGTCAGAGTCCGCGGTTGGGATCACCACGACTGCCCGTTCGCCATCGGCGTCCACGGTTGGGATCGTCATGACTGCACACTTATTACTATACACTTACTGCTACAAAGGGCTCATCGTTGGTGTCCGCAGTTGGGATCACTGTGACTGCCCGTTTGTCATCAGCGTCCTCGATTGGGATCACCGTGACTATGCACTTAACCCTACACTTATAGCTAATAAAGATAAGTCGAGAATCCCTGTGCAAACTTGGGCAGGTTACATTTTAACACTCTGCGTGGGTGTGAACACTCATGTAGATTTTGTGTATTCTTCGGGAATCCTCAGAGAGGCCCACAGCTCGAGACACACCACAAGGTAATTCAGACACAGCCTCAGATTGCCTCTGCAGAGGTCTTGAACTTCCCCCTTAACCTACAGTACATACTGTATGTACAAGCCCTACACTTATGACTAATAAGAGCTCGTAGTTGGTGTCCACGGTTGGGATCGCCGCGACTGCCCATTCGTCATCGGTGTCCACGGTTGGGATCGCCATGACTGTGTGCTTATGAGCTATGGTACATATGTATGTACAGACCCTAGACATATGTCCTGTTGGGCCAATGGGCGAGACATCAGGTCTGCACCCACATTACCACTGCCCTCTCTCTCACACGACTCAGAGATTATGGGTGTGGATTCAAATGGCACAGGAAGGAAAATTTCCTGATTGGTGGTATGTCGACACACATTCCAGGAGTGCACAAAACTATCTATTTCCTGTCCCATTCCTGGCCAGAAAAAGTCGACATGGATACGGCCTTGGGTTTTCTTTTTGCCCATATGACCTGACGCTGAACAATGACCCCATTCTACCACTGCTTGGTGGTTCTTTGCAGGAACGACAAACTGCAGTCGAACCTTGCCCTCAAGTGTTCGTGACTCACGGTAGAGCCGTCCTTGTTTGCGAAGGAACCTGGCTCGTCCACCCAGTGAATACTTGGTCACTTTACCCTTTTGTTTCTTCCGCACAACAGCAAGTGTCGGGTCAGACTGTTGTTCTTGAACAACATCTTGACTACAAATCAGATCTTGCGGCAATGCGATGGCCACTGAGGTGACACAATATGGAGCCTTGGCCATGGCTCATGTTACTGCACCTGAAGTCTGAGTAGTGACATCTATGGTGCAACTCGACTTGGCACCTGGTATGTTACCTATAATGAGGTCAAACATAGGTTCTTGCATGACAACTGCAACTGTTGAACCTGTGTAAAAGGGAGATGCTACCTAGATACATGCCTCAGGAAACAGTCTCACCGATCCATCAATAATGTCGCAGTGCTGCCTTGGTGCCGAAATGATATTTATCTCGGGAATATTATCCTTCCGTATTTAATATTGTGGTAGCGTCAATCATTCAGACACTGGCAACGCGCGACTTGAGTCTTCACTATACACTACTATACACAT
>JAGKTI010001225.1:36659-70810 GCA_018397915.1 Birgus latro | reverse complement strand
CATAGTCAGCACTTGTCTGTATAAACACCTAACCAACACCACCATCACTCCTCTTACTCTCTCTCCTCCTTCCATTTACTTTTACCCCTCAACCTCCCTTCCTTACTCCACCTCCCTATACTTATTGTCCGAGGCTATACATAGAGTCGACATCGAATTCCCTACTCTTTCTCTTCTGTCCGTGTTTCACTCTAAACTCACATCCAGCAGGTGTACTCATCTCCACACCTGTTACAGCTGCGTGTCTGCTTGCATCTGCCTGAGGGGAGGCTTGTCGGCTTCCCAACAATAAGCTGAGCTTGGATCTGTCTGCCTGTGTATTCTTCAGGACGAACAAGACTCTGCCTGACAGTGCAACCTGAGGAACCATTGTCTCTCAGAACATTAACAGAAACACCTCCCACAAACCCTGGCTGAACAAGGAAGGCACTGTTACCTTTGGGAGGGCCTGTGGAGGAAGCGACCAGCCATTGATAAGGCTGCATGGCACTCAACTCTTCAAACGTGACAGAACTATATGCCTTAGTGGTCGTACCCGAACTAGGTGCACAAGGAGTTGTACTCACTATCTGGGGAGCAGGAGCACTGACTGCCTGTGGAGGAGAGTTCACCATCTGAGGGGGACTAGTGAACTGTGAAGGAGGACCGGTGCTGGTGGGGACGGCACCATCGTGCGCCTGTTGGGGAATGAAGGCTGCGTTTGCCTCCTGCCTCCGATACACTGGGGCTGGTGCTGAAAAGGTTTGTCCCGGTTGTTGATTGCGTGGCTGATACTGCTGCTGCTTAGGGTACTACTGCTGGTTAGGGTACTGCTTGTACCTCTTCCAGTCAGGTTTCTGTGTATTCTGCCTCTGGTCCTTCTACGGTTTGTTTGGGCCTTGGCCATTATTCTGAGAATGGCCTTGATGCTGGGGTTCAGTCTGTGATTGCTTACTAGACTTAGTATCTCTTATTCTGTGGCTGTTTCCTACGAGTTTGGTACCCGTACGCAGTAAAGAAAGCATCAGCCTTTTCCACCATTTGGTTTGCATCCTTCACTTTGCACATCTTGAGCTGGGCCATAAGCTCAGCAGGCCAGGACTTTTCCAGCTGTGTGCACAGCACAAGGTCGATTATTCCCTCTCGCATGCTAGGAGTCTTGTCCTTCTCCATCCACTTGCCTAAGTATGCCGTGAAACAGTCAAGGAACTGTACAGCTGTCTCCTTTTCCTGGAGACGCGCCTTCATGAACTGATTCCTAGCGTGATCAGCGGTAAGACCGTATGCTTTGATGAGTGCGATCTTCATCATCTCGTACGTGAGATTATCTCCGCGAATTCTGTGGAGAATGTTGAGGGCAGGGCCCTCAAACAAGCTAAGGAACTGAAGCAGCTTAGCTGCCTCATCCAGATCGTACAGCCATGCCACGTCTTCAAAACGAGCTATGAATGGCTCGATTCGCTCGCCTTCCTTGTTAGAAGGAAGCTTGAGATGTGGAGTTGCTAGAACAGGTGCTGAGAGAGCAGTAGTGGAGCTTGGGTTACTGCACCCGATGTGCCTGAAGCCAAGGAGTCTCACTTCAGCTTCAGCACTTCAAGCTCGTGTTTGTCAAGTGCCTCGCGCTCGTGTTCACGTTCTCTCTCACATTCCTCGCGCTCACACTCTTTCTGACATTCCTCGCGCTCTTCCTGACATTCCTCATGCTCACGTTGTTCTTTTTCGTACTCGCACTGTTCTTTTTCGTGTTCACGCTGAATTTTCTGCTCTTCACGGGTGGCATTCTCACGTTGCTGCTCGTAATTGCAGCACGACAGGGTATGATCTCTAATTTCCTGGGGGCTAGTAAGCCACATATCCTTGGCTTCCTGCACGTATGTACTAGTTTCCATGATGCTCAGATTGAGACTGAGTGAAGACTGAGACTGATATGCTGGCTGGTGTGCAGCAGTCTACCTAACTAAGAGTGAGTGAGTGCTTTCGGTAATAATTTCAAAGCTAGGAGTTTATATCCTGGAATGAGGTCGCCAGATGTCAGGGGGAAAATGAAAAAATGTATAACAATGTATAGTTATGTGTGCTAGGAATAACTATCGAGTTGATTACCACGAGAGAATCAACTCGTGAAATCAAGTAGCGATTTCACTCTTATGCTGGCTTACTTCGCCAATTCTCTAGAGTCGAGAATTTATAAACTTTCTCAACAGTACACAGCAGAGACTAAACGCTCAAGAAGGCTGTATTACTGTACTGTTGGCCTCTGAGAAAGTTAGTTTCTCCCCTTAACATTCAAAAAATAATAATAATAAACAGGATCTTGGCTGAGCCAAACTCCTAGCTAGCACAACGGATTCAAGATTAAATACCAAAAGCTGGCCTAAGTATCAGTCGTGATTAATATAAGGAGTTGTGCTAACTCGGAGTAGCAGAAGTGTACTAAATATGTGGGGAAATCAAACACAACTGTTACATTTAACAAAGCTCAAGAAAACGAACTGTAAATTTATTAAATACAAGAAAATAAATTTATGTTACATGAATCAATTCAAAATCAAAGAAAGGGAAATACACTCGCTCAAGCACTCAGACAAATAGCTAAATAGCCTTAACCTTAGGAAATACAAAAGAAAATACTAATCGGTAAGGATGAGACCGTCGCTAATACAGTCGATCACCAGGCTGGTGGGAGCTTCGGGAATTCACGCCAATACAGCCGAGACTTCTGAGATCGCTAAGAAAAGAGACCCGCTCGAGCTCACGCACAGCACAATCACACTCCGAGACTGTCACTTTGACGACTGACTGACTGTTTTTGAGTGTCCAATATAAGGGACGTGTGAAAGAGGCGTGGCCAATTAACGGCCA
The DNA here is from genome assembly GCA_018397915.1 of Birgus latro. Lineage (NCBI taxonomy): Eukaryota > Metazoa > Arthropoda > Malacostraca > Decapoda > Coenobitidae > Birgus > Birgus latro. The sequence continues at coordinate 67,969 of JAGKTI010001225.1, read as the reverse complement.
GGGAGGCAGAAACGATAATTCAGAAATTATCGCTCAGAGGAATGCATTGTCTGTACATAAAGACAATCACTCGTGAAAGAATGACGAAAGTTTTGAAAATCTGATGCAAATGCAAGTTCACGAGTGGACGGTTGAGAGAATGGCTAATTCTCACGGACTTCAGAACTATTCGTCGCTCCCACAAAATCACTCGATGTCACAATTTACAATACATAATTTCACGATGTAGAAAATTCGTGACATCAGGGTCCACCACCTGGCATAGTCCCAGTATTTCCCCCTCATTGATCGTCTGTGGCTTATGGGAAAAATTGGCCACCACAACCGGCACATCATCTGCACCTGTTTTCACCAAAGTTCTCCCCAACATTACTCTGGCCTTCATCTTGCACATTACATCAGGCTCCACTACCCTTATACAGCTGTCAAAAGAGCCACTCACCTTACTGTGAAGCAGTAGTTCTGACCTCCACTGTAGTGTGGAGCGCCCTCACCTCACCACGAGAACTGGTAAGTCTCACCGCCATGACAGGAACCAACTTTCCTCGAACCTTCAGCTTCATGGAGCAGAAGTTCAGCTCACATCCAATGGACATCAGATAGTCCAGACCAAGAAGGCAAGAATCCTCCATGATGGCCACTTAGACTAGAAGGGTAGCCTCTTGCCCTGCCATTTCAATCCAGACATCCAGTGGTCCCCTCAGTTCTCTGGGGTGCCCAGTTACACCACACAGTTGTTCTGCTGACTCAAGCAGATACCGATGATGTAACACATCAAGCCTCACAAAAGTCTGCTCTGAGGCTGAATCAGTCACAAGGGAGCACTTCTTTCCGTCTATTCTTCTGCCTACTCACACATTGTTGATTGCAGTTGTCTTGCATTTTCTTGGTAGTGGTGCTACTTGGGAAAAGCCAGCTGATGGTTGCCCCTTAACACCAGCCTCCACTAGTTTTCCAGTTCTTTCAGGTCTTCAGCAGCCTTCTTCTTATTCTCTTTTTTCTTCTTTGGATACTCAGAACTGAAGTGCCCCACCTTACTACATACCCAACACACTTTTTTTACAGTTGTAGATTTCCTTGCACTGCCCTGTTCTTGCTTCTTACATTTGTAACAATCATCCTTGTGTCCCAGCTTCCCACAGAACTAGCAACCTCCTCCAGTATTCTCCTATTCCCTCTTCCACTTGTAGCAGTCCTCTTTTTCATGTCCTGGCTTTTCACAGTGCCAGCAACTTCCTTCACATTTTTCCACTTCACAAACCTGCCCCTTTCTTGCCTTGATTCCTGCAGTACGACCTACCTGAAAGGTAGGTTTCTTTTGAATCGGACCCCCATTATAGCCATGCACTTCACTGGTTTAGGGCCTAAAAACTGGGGCATAATAATTAAGTCCAGGACTTAAAACTTCTGCATCCTGATTATTCTACCCTGTAATCCTACCTTTAGATGCTTGGGATTCGTCAAGATTCACCATACATTGTCCATTCTTTTCATATGCTCCCTATACACTAGCCCAAGGCTCAGCAGTGCAGCATTTCTCTACAGCCTCAGCTTTCTCACGAATTATCTTCACATGGTCGACTATATGTTTCAACTGATTATCTACATGCTGTCTGCACTCCATCACTGTTCCCTCACTAATTGTCTTCAACTGGTCATCTACCTGCTGTTTGAACTCTGCCACATTATTGCTGACCGCATACTTCTGCTGTAGTAGCTCAGCATATACGAGTGCTTCCTCCTTCAGTTTTTTTTTTTTTTTTTTGCTATGAAGAAGGAACCAAAGGCTAGGAGCCCGCAAACTGTTCCTTCCAAGGAAAAACAAAAACAATACAAGAGAGCCAAAATTCGAGATCCGATCATTTTGAGATGCCTGGACACACTGCGTTTGAAAGACTGGAGATCTTAGGAAGTAGGAAATACAGACAGAGGGAGACAGTTCCAGAGTTGACCTGTTGCATAAATGAAGGACTGGAAGTAACGGTTAACTCTTGTATTAGAGAGTTGGACAGAAAAGGGATGAGAGTTTGCTGCTAGACAGGTGCTACGCGCATGTCGTAGAGGTGGAGGGATGAAAGCAGACAGTTCGGAGGAGCAGCGAAGTAGCGACAGAAGAGAGATAAAGATGCAACAGTGCAGCGAAGAGACAGAGGTTGAAGGGAGCCAGTAAGAGGAGGGGTTTTAATGAGACGAAAAGCCTTTGCCTCCACCCTACTGAGATGAACTGTATGTGGGGAGCCTCCCTACACATGAGAGTTGCACTCCATACAGGGGCGAATAAAACCCATGTATAAAGTCAACAACTGTGAGGGGTAAAGAAGGTACAGAGTCGGCTTTACACACCTAATCTCTTGGAAGCAGATTTTACAAGAGATGCAGTATGATCTTTCCAAGATAAGTCTTGAGTGAATGAAACCCCAAGCATGTTCAAGGATGAAGCAGGATTGAGCTGGATACTGTTAAACATTAATGGGTACTCCTGTGGAAGATTTTGCTGGGTTGATATGTGTAAGAACTGAGTCTCTGATGCGTTAAAAATAACCAAGATTATTTTTACCCAAGTCAGAGATACCAGCCAAGTCAGACATTAGGTGTGCCATAGCCTCATCCCTTGTTTGTTGAAGTAACAGCTGAGATGGACGTTGCGGGAACCGCATGGTGAGGTGAAGGGTGGAGTCATCAGCATACGAGTGGATAGGGTTAGATGTACAGCTTAGAAGGTCATTTATGAATAAAAGGAAGAGAGTTGGTGATAGGACAGAGCCCTGAGGAACACTACTGTTGATAGATCTAGAAGAACGATGGCTGTCTACAACAGCAGCTATAGAACGACCAGAAAGGAAGCTAGAGATGAAGGCACAGATAGAAGGATAGAAACTGTAAGAGGGCAGTTTGGATATTAAAGATTTATGCCAGATCGATCGAAAACCTTTGAGATGTCAAGTGCAATGGCATAGCTTTCGCCAAAGTCCCGAAAGGAGGATGGCCAGGAGTCAGAAAGGTAGGTGAGAAGATCACCAGTTGAGCGTCCTTGAAGGAACCCATACTGACAATCAGAAAGGTTGTAATAGGAAAGATGCTGTAAAATTTTTCTGTTAAGAATAGACTCGAAATTTTTTGAGATGTAGGATGTTAAGGCAATTGGACGATAGTTAGAGGGTTGGGAATGGTCACCTTTCTTTGGGACTGGCTGAATGAGAGCAAACTTCCCGCAAGAAGGAATGGTGCAAGTTGATAGACAAAGGTGAAAGAGTTTACCTGGGCAGGGTGTAAGCACAGAAGCACAGTTCTTGAGGACAACAGGAGGGATTCCATCAGGCCTCGTTAGTGTTGAGGCCAGTGATGGCAGAAAATACATCAGATGAAGAAATTTTAATGTCAGTCATGAGGAAGTCAGAGGGGGGAAGTGATGGAGGAAGAGCACCGGAATCGTCTAAGGTGGAATTGGAGGAGAAAGTCTGAACGAAGAGATCTGCTTTATCAGTAGAAGAAATAGCTACAGAGCCATCATAGTGGAAAAAAGGAGGAAAGGATGATGAGGTAAAGTTGTTAGAAAGGTTTTTTCCAAGGTGCCAGAAGGACCGGGAAGAATTCGAGTTGGAGAGTTGAGAGCATTTAGTACAGATGAAATTATTTTAGCAGAGCGAAGAACAGACTTAGCATGATGCTAGGCAGAAACATAAAAAAGATGTGATTCAGGAGTAGGTTGGCTCTGGTACCTTTTATAGGCCCTCTCCTTGTGGATGGCATTAGAACAAGCGTGAATAAACCTAGGCTTTCTTGCATTCGTCAAAGGATATGAGAAAGGAATGTATGCTTCCATGCCTGAGAGAATAACCTCCGTAATGCGCAGAGCACACTCAGATGGCTCCCGGCCATGGAAGCAATAATCATTCCAGGGAAAATCAAAGAAGTACAGGCTGAGGGCCTCCCACTCTGCAGCTCCAAAGTGCCACAGACAATGCTTCTTTGGAGGGTCCACAGGCCATACTGGAGCAATAGGACAGGTTAAGGTAAAAAGGTTATGATCGGAGGAGCCCAACCGAGAGAAAAGATTAACAGTGTAAGCAGAAGGATTAGTTGTTAGGAAGAAGTCAAGTATGTTGGATCTCTCTCCAAGGCAGTCAGGGATATGGGTAGGGTGCTGTACAAGCTGCTGTAGGTCATTAAGGATAGAAAAGATGTAGGCTTGTTCACCAGGTGGATCAGTGAAAGGAGAGGAGAGCCAAAGGTGGTGGTGAACATTGAAATCTCCTAAAATGGAGATTCAGAGAAAGGAGAAATGGATAGAATGTGTTCCATTGTAGAAGTAAGACAGTTGAAGAATTTTTTATAGTCAGTGGAATTAGGGGATAAGTAAACAGCACAGGTATATTTAGTCAGAGAGTGACAGGAGAGCCGAAGCCAGAGAGTAGAGAATTCAGAATAATCAAGTTCAGGAACATGAGAGCAAGATAGGTCATTGCGTACATACACACAACAGCCACCTTTGGCTTTGAATGAGTATAGAGAAAGTAGGAGGATACAGAAAAGGGTTTGCTGTCAGTTGCTTCAGACAACTGAGTCTCAGTAAGGAAGAGAAGACGAGGTTTAGAGGAGAAGAGGTGATGTTCAACAGAGGGAAAGTTAGAGGAAAGGCCGTGAATGTTGCAGAAATGTAGGAGAATGAGTCAGACAGTGGTTCCAGGCACCTCACACTGACGTCACCGGGAGAGGGGCGGATGGTGGGGGCATTTATGGTCTTCCCCCCTGGGGACTCCGAGGCTTTGATATTCTCTGCCATTTTGCTTACGAATTTTGAAAAGAGAGTGTAGTGTATACTGTGCATGTAGATTGGTGTTGACAGTTAGAGATCTTGTACTGGAGAGCATGCTGGCCTACTCTCCCTGTTACTGAAGCACTGAAAAAGTTCAGCAAAGGGAGATGGTCAGGAACTAGTCCTGAGGGCTGATGAAACAGGAGCTCCAGCTCTCCCTATCACCAGCTTTCCATCCACCTTGGGAGTACTGCCCTTCATTTCCCCCATGAAAGCATCTAGCTGTCCTTGCATCCTCAGTTGTAACACCCTCTGTTGCTCCTGTAATGCCTCATGCAGATGTTCTTATCATTCGTCCTGTTCTTCATTCTGTGCCTGTAATTATTCTTTGAGTTCTTTCTGTCCTTCATTCTGTCTGCAATTGTTTTTTTGAGTTCTTTCTTTCCTTCATTCTGTGCATGTAATTGTTCTTAGTGGTCTTCCTGTCCTTCATTCTGTGCCTGTAATTGTTCTTTTAGTTCTTTATTTTGTGCCTCGTAATTGTCCTTTTAAGTTCTTTCTGTGAAGCTTGTAATAGCTTCAAAATTGCAGCCAGGGACACCTCCTCCTCCTCCTGCCCAGCTCAGGTCCTTGTCTGCACACCTCCTTGCTCCATGTCGAAGATTATTCACCACAGCACTTTCTAAAAATCCACACTCCTGACACCACTGTTACATCCCTGTCCCACACTGCCACAGGCTCCAACAGCAGTAATACAGTATAGGAAGGACGTTGCCCAGTGAATTGTTCTTCCTATGGTCAGCTTTTAGGTATACAGTGCACAAGAGCAGCTCAGGCGTGGTGAATAATCACTGGCTCAAGTTCACTATGTTTTCCAAATAATTACTTTTAATGCTTTCCAACCTCACCATTTTTACAAGCACCGAAGATACACAAACTTCACCAACTGCACTGTTTGCCAGCCACTGAGCTTTATTGTTATGCTACGTATTTGAGGGCCACTGCTTGTTCCTCAGATGCGTATGCAAGAGGTGGTGTGTTTACCCGTCGCGTTTCTGAGGGTCAACTTCCCGTCCCTTCAAACACGCAGACTTCCAGCGGGTTCTTTTTCAAGACCGGGTCAGCATTTCTAGGGAAAGAATTGGGCATAAAAACAAGGCAGTAACCATTTACAAACATGTGTTCAAAGTATCTTCCCAGAGACAAAGATAACAACACTAGATACAATAGATTCTGGGTTGGCCGAAAATGGGCTAGCACAAGGTTTTACTGAATAACAATCTGTCTCTCTACAGGCTTAGGGAAAGTATGGTAGTATAAACCCAGTAGTTATGGCACTTCAATTACACTGATATCTCGGACACAGGAAGTACACTTATTACAATTTACCACAGTTGTATAGCACTGGACGGCACTGATACACTTGTTAAACTACAATACACATCATAGATACAGATCACTTGTGTTGGTCTATCGCGAACGGAGTCACGCCGCACTGTCACACGCTGAGAGGGAGAGGGAGTCTGAAGTATTTCTGTACTTAGGGAAACACTCGCAAGTAAATAAGATACGCGGTGGTTGGTGTGCCTTTACACTGGGAAGGGAGATGAGTAATATAACAAAAGGGCAGCACAATCACTTGTATTAGTTTAGTTTTTGATGGAATATTGTATCGGTTAATTTACTGAGGATTGGCGTGCTTTTACACTGGTGAGGGAATGATATGCAAGGGGCGGCACAATCACTTTAGTAAATGATTTTCTGCTTTGAGTTAATTCACTGTGGGAAGGAAGGTGACATAATATAACAAGGGTGCACTGTGCTCCGTTTGTAATACACCTCCACTGAGATCATTAAATGGCTCGTCCAGTCTTATACACTGGGGTTCTCTGGTTATTTCCACTGAGACAATATACTGTGAGAGATACACCCACGTCACATTCATGGCTGAATATATTCACTGGTCTAAGAGGCGCACACTACTTTAGTCCTTCTTTGTTCCACTGGTGGGCTGACTCTTGGTTCTTCAGACTGGAGGGTGAGGTGAGGCTTGCCCCTCAAGGAGCCTCACACAGAGAGGCAGGGCTAGGGGCTGGGTCTGAAGAGAGCCAACAGGCGGGCCTGACGCCGGCTCTGGGGAGTGCCAGGTGAGGCCCCACAATCAGGTAAGTCACACCCTGGAGTCCTGGGTGGGACCCAGGTGTGTTTGAGGACCCAGGGTACTGGAACCCGGGGTGGCTGGACTGCAGCAACTGCTGGAGGGCGGCGTCGCCGTCAGGGCCGCCTCACGGGAACCTCGGGCTGGGGGAGGTTGACAGGACCTGGTGCCGGTTGCTCTGCCCACAGGAACTCTGCCTCGACTGCTGCTGCTGCTGCCCGTGTAGGCGGGGTTGGAGGGAACCAAGGCCTTGGGTAGGGCCTTGCCACGGTTCTGGGAAAGGGTCTCCTCCAGTCTCGCCTCCTGCAGGGGAGGGAGTACATCCTGCCTGGCCACAGGAAACGGTGGGCCAGGCAAGGGACTTCCCCGTCGGGAGCTGTCCTAGGAGCAGAGGGTGAGGAGCGGACTGTGGCCTGCTCTGCCTCCCCCGTGCAACTAGTGGCCTGTGCGGTGGTTCCTCTGTCCTGTTGGACCCCAGGGAAAATGCGAGTCGAGGCTCGCTCTACCCTGTCTCCATGATGGGCTTCCCCGTCAGGAGCTTTCCTAGGAGCAGAGGGTGAGGAGCCAGCTGTGCCTCCCCTGTGCGACTAGTGGCCGGCACAGTGGTTCCTCTGTCTCCACGAGGGGAAGGAGAGTCTTCTGTAGGGGAGGAGCGGATGTTGGCCTGCTCTACCTCGTGCCAAAAGCGGCTAGAGGCCTGCGTTGCGGTCCTACAGGAGACAGCAGTGAAGGTATGACTAGTGGCCTGTACCGTAGGGCTGCGAGAGAAAGTATCAGAGGGATGGACGGTGGCCTGTCCTGCCTCGGACCCGACACGGACAATGGACTGCGTCACGGCGCTACTCTGGGGGGTGATTGCAGGAGAGGAGCGGACGATGGCCTGTTTCGTGGCCCTGCAGGGGATAGGCAACTAAGGAATGGATGATGGCTTGTTTTACCTCTAGCCTGACATGGACGATGGCCTGTGCCGCAGTGTTGCTAGGAGTTGTGGAGGTAACTCCACCCCTGACCTTGCGAGGAGAATTTTTCCTGGTGCCGGGGATTTGTACAGGTGAGCTGCTCCTGCCCGGAGCCACTATGTGTCAGCTGCACACCTTCGTGGGCTGGGGGTGTTGCTGTCGTCTGCAGCCATACGTTGCCCCACCAGGTTTTTTGACTCGTGCATTTCACCTACTTTTCCACTCATATCTCCAGTCAAAAACACTCTCTCATTCCTTCCAAAATTTTCCATGCACGCTTCAACATTTGTCCAGAACTCCTCTCTCACTCTGCTTGCACGATCTTGCATTGGTGCATACACGCACACAATCGCCCACATTTGTAGTCCAACTTTCAATCTTACCCACACAATCCTTGGGCCAACAGATCCATACTGTCTTATATTCTCCTTCCACCCGTTACTTACAACAATATACACTCCTTCTTTTGCCCTCTCGTTCTCACCTACTCCTGCACATATACTCCATCCATACTCCCATTCTCTTACAGTCTCACCTCTCCATTTGTTTCAGTTAATCCACATACATCCACTTTTGCACCCTCAAGCACCTGGACAATCTCTCTTTCACTTTCTTGTTTGCACCTCTTACATTCCCTGTAGCTATCCGTACCATGTCCTTTGTTTGTTCCTCAGTCATCACCTTTTGATCAGTTCTGGTCCGAGGCTTCTTGTTCATATTTTAGTTAGTTGTTTTCCGGGAAGGGGCACTAACCCTCCGCCAACCCACTTGTCACGTAGGGAACACGTGTTGGTTAGTTATAAGGTTACCACCCGGCGTGGTAGCTGGATTGCTTGCTAGATTGTTCTGGAGAATTCCTGACGTTTATCGTAGTTCCGGTACAAGTCAGAGTTGCAAGTCAGCCTGCTGTTTGTGAGCGTAGTTATTTTGTAAGTTATGCATTAATTTTTGTGCTCTTTTTCTCTATATCTTATTTATGCGATTGTTAAATTATGTCATTTAAGTTTGTATACTGAATAATTTATAGTGTTATGCAGTGTAAGAAAACTGACATGTTTTGGATATCTAAGAGTTGGCAACTGTTGTTCTCGCAGAATGTAGATCATTCTAGAATAAAGCAAGCTTATATAAGGATGGGGTAGAGACTAAAGGGAGTTCAGTTTCAGTTCAGTTTTGACTAGTTCAGTGTCAGTGTAGTGTGTATATTTTTGGTAATGTACTTGTGAAAATAAATCAGTGGTGTTGGCAACCAGTGCAGTTGGTGAAGTTTGTGTATCTTTGGTGCTTCTAAAAATGAAGTTGGAAATTAGCATTAAGTGTAATTATTTGGAAAATAAATACACTGTACATTTTTGGTACTTGTGAACATAATGTAATGGTGTTGGGAACACTAAGCTCTATGGTATGGAGATGCTTTCTTATGGGGAGCACCATGTAGTTTATGTAACAGCCACCAGGGGCCTAGGGTGGCACTAATGTTGTTTATCTACGCCACTGACGCCCAGGTCTTTTGAAGTTAGCTGATGAATTTCGGAAAATATAGTGCCATGGCCCTCTGCTTAGCTTATGTAAGCAACAGCAAAACAGAAACAGCAAGCTAGAACAATGATCCAATTTCATTATCATTGTGGAGGTGACGAGTGGTGGGGTTTCGATGTGGCAGTCAGTGTTACACGCTCACTGCAAAGATAGCCTCTCCATATTATAAATGAAATACAGGAGTTAGGGGTAAGGGCTGCAGACGACACCGACACCGCTGCAGACGACGACGACACCCCCAGCCCCCAAAGGACTACCGGGGGTCCACCGCCTACGCCAAGTGACTCGGAGCAGGAACGGCTCACCTGTGTCCCTCCCCAGCGCCCCTCTTGCTCCCAGCCGACATCACGACAAGGTAGCAGTCGTCGACAGCGCCTAGTCTCCAGCTGAAATTCCACTTGCCAGGTAAGGGGTGGAGTTGTCTTGACAACTCCATACAACATTGCTGTACCGCCCATAGCCCATCCCGCATCAGGGCCACGATACAGGCCATAAGCCATATCGGTCGGGTGGGACAGGCCAGTAGCCGTCCGTGAACTGCAGTCGATCCCCCTAGAGTAGTGCCGCAGCACTGGCCACAAGTTGTGATGGGTACAAGGCAAGACAGGCCATTGTCCGTCCCTCTGCTACTTCCTCCCGCAGCACCGTGAAGCAGGCCATCGTCCGTGTCGGGCACGAGGCAGGACAGGCCATCATCCATCCCTCTGCTGCCGTCTTCTGTAGGACCACGACACAGACCATCGTCCATGTCGGGCAAGAGGCTGAGTAGGCCATTGTCCGCTCCTCCCCTGCAGGAGACCACCTTTCCTCTTCAGGAGGCAGGGTTAAGCGAGCCCCGACTCGTGTTTTCCCTGCAGTCCAACAGGGCAGAGGAATCGTCGTGCAAGCCATCGTCTGCACGGGGGAGGCTGAGCAGGCCATTGTCCACTCCTCACCCTCTACTCCTCGGGCGTCTCCTGATGGGGAGGTCCCTTGCCTGGCCCACTCTGTTTCCTGTGGCCAGGCGGGATGTACTCCCTCTCCTCCAGGAGGTGAGTCTGGGGGAGACCCCTTGATGGAGCATTGGCAAGGCCCGATCCAGGGTCTTGGCTCCCTTCAGCCTGCAGCTCCAGTGCGGTCGTCGGGGCGGAGGTCCCACCAGCCGGGTTGCCAGAGCCGAGTCCTGCCAGTGACGCCCCCAGTCCAAGGTTGCCATGAGATGACCCTGACGGCGACTCCCTGCTCCAGCAGTTGCTGCAGTCCTGTCCCGATGGCGGCCCCAGGTTCCAGTGAGTCTGACCCCCAGACTTCCCAGGGCCTACCCAGGACTCCAGGCTGGGGCTTACCTGTTGGAGGGGCCCAGTCCGGCACTCCCTGGAGCCGGCGCCAGGCCCATCTGCTCTCCCTCTTCGGCCCCAGTCCCGAGCCCCACACACCTACCAGGTGCTCTCGGAAGGGCAAGCCTCCCACAACACCACTGGCCAGAGATACTGGGAGATGATGCAAGCAGTAAAGGTGAAAGCGTCCTATAAGTGTGCCCATATGGACCAGTGAATTCCCCTGGCTGTGACTGTAACACGTTGTGTATTCCATCGCAGTGCATTGGCTCAAATAATATCCCAGAGTGCCTCAGTACATAGGACTGGACGAGCCTTAGTGTAATAACAGTGACATTGTACAACTTACAAAGCACAGTGCAGTACTTTGTCTATATTATTAACATTCACCTCCCCCAGTGTGACTAAACAATAAAGTGCTCTTGTGGAAACTAAATTAACATAGAGAAAGCAGTGCCACCCCTTGTATACCAATTGTTAGGTTCTCTCTCCTTAATGATCGACACCTTCATGAGATGGACTAGAAGTACACCTACTATCCCCCGGAGTGTTCCCTAGTACTGAAATAGTTCAGTCCACCCCCTGGCACGAATTTCCTAGATCGTGAAATTACGTATCGTAATTCGTGACATTCCGGGAACGATTGAACAATTCTGAAATCCATAGAATTTCGCTCATTCTCTTAACCGTCCGCTCCTGTACTTATATTTGCATCAAGTTTTCGAAACTTTCGTCATTTTCTCGTGAGTGACTGTCTCTGTGTACAGACAGTGCATTCCACTGAGCGATATTTTGTGAATTATCGTTCCCTTGCACTTGCCTCTCTGCCCGTTGAGTCGGCCACGCCCTTTCCCACAATGCCCCTGGGTACAGCAAGCATTGAGCCTTAGTCGTCTCTCGATAGTCACGAAACGCGGAGTGCGATACCTAATGCGGATGGATTTCTTCTTAGTGATCTTCAGGATCCTGCAGTATCGGCGTATTCCCGAATCTCCCACCAACCTGGTGATCAACTGTAGCAGCGGTGATCTCATCTCCACTGACCAGTATTTCTTTTGTTTTTCCTAGGCTTAATATTCAGCTAAGTGCTTTATTTAGCTGTTGGTTTGAGTGCTTGAGTGAGTGCATTTCTTTTGCTCTGATTCTGAATAGATTCATGTAAACGTAAATTTATTTTTATGTAATTAAAAAAATTACAGTTCGTTTTCTTGAGCTTTGTTAAATGTAACAGTTGTGTTTGATTTCCCCACATTTAGCACACTTTCGCTACTCCAAGTTAGCACAACTTCTTATATTAATCACTACTGGTATTTAGGCCAGCTCTTGGTATTAATTCTTAAATCCACTGTGCCAGCTAGCAGTTCGCACCAGCAAGTTCCTGCTTATTATCATTATTACTATTATTATTAATTTATGAATGTCAAGGGGTGAACTAACTTTCTCAGAGGCCAACAGTACAGTAATACAGCCTTCTTGAGTGACTAGTCTCTGCTGTGTACTGTTGAGAAACTTTATAAAATTCTTGACTCTAGAGAATTGGTGAAGTAATCCAGCATAAGAGTGAAATCACTACTTGATTTCTTGAGTCGATTCTTTCGTGTCAGTCGACTAGATAGTTATTTCCATTGTCCATAAACATATTCACATTTTTCCTCATGACATCTGGCTTCACATTTATTTATATATATAAACTATATTCTTCATTTTCCCCCTGACACCCCTCCCCCCAACACACGTGATACCGTGACAATATTCCCGTGCGCAGGCCCATCTCCGCGATGAGTGCTGTATCTATAAGTGTAACTTGTATACCAGTGCCGTTCAGTGTTATACTACTGTGGGTATAGAGGTCATTATAGTCATATTTGCTAAATATATCAGTATAACGGAAGTGCCGTGAATACTGTGTTCATACTACCATACTTTCCTACGGCCAGCAGAGAGTCATCTAACTTCTGTGTAAACATGTCTAAAGCCAATCACTAGCTACCCACTGTTCTTGCAGTGGTATATGTCACATTTGTCTCTTGGGATTATACTTTGTAGTATATGTTTGTCAGTGGTTACTGCTGTGTTTTTGTATCCTGTCCTCTCCCTAGTATACTGACCCAGTCTTGCGTGTTTGAGGTACGAGAAGTCGACCCTCAGAGACGTGGCAGGTTAAGCCCCTACCACTCGCATACGCATCTGAGGGACAAGTAGTTGACCCTCAAATACGTAGCATAACAGACCACCTAACCTATTTCCAGTGCACTTGTGAATATCAAATTTGTATCTGGTTGAAATACAGGTACGGGGCAGAACCGGCCATTGTCCGTTCCCCAGCTGTTTCCCCGCCACAGGGCCGCGACACGGACGCCTGTCGGTCAGGCAGGACTGGCCAGCAGTCGTCCGTCTCCTGTCGGCGTTCCCCCCAGAGCGGCACCGCGGTACCGGCCACGAGCCGTACTGGGCATGAGGCAGGATCGGCCATAGTCCGTCCCTCAGCTGCTAATGACCTTAGCTCATCGACACAGGCCATAGCCGTCCCAGAGCTCACCTCCTGTGCCCTCTCAGCGCCGGCCACAAGTCACGTCGGGCCAGAGGTAAGGCAGGCCACAAGCCGCCAGGAAGCTATCCTCCCGGCCACTCAGGCATCGGCCACGAGTCACACCAGGCCTAACACAATGCAGGCCACAAGCCGCCAGGAAACCAGGCCTAACACAGTGCAGGCCACAAGCCACCAGGAAATCATCTCTCTCTGTGCCCTCTCAGCGTCGGCCACAAGTCACGCCAGGCTCAACACAGTGCAGGCCACAAGCCGCCAGGAAACTATCTCTCCTTGTGCCCTCTCGGCGTCGGCCACGAGTCACGCCAGGCCTAACACAGTGCAGGCCACAAGCCGCCAGGAAACCAGGCCCAACACAGTGCAGGCCACAAGCCGCCAGGAAGCTACCCTCCCGGTCACTCAGGCGTCGGCCACGAGTCACGCCAGGCCCAATACAGAGCAGGCCACAAGCCGCCAGGAAAATATCCTCCCCTGTACCCATCAGGCGTTGGCCACGAGTCACGTCGGGTCAGGAGCAAAGCCGGCCACAGTCCGCTTCTCCTCTACAGGAGCACCAGCAGTCGGAGAGGACCCTACACCCGAGGCGTGGCAAGGTCTTACCCAAGACCTTGGTTCCCTACGACTCCACCAGGGTGACCAGCTGCCGGACCAGAGCCCCTGCAGACCTCGCAGCTGACGACGGGCCCCGTCCACTACTCCCCTGGTCTGAGCTTCCCGTGAGGCGACCCTGATGGCGACGCCGCCCTCGAGCAGTTGCCGCAGCCCAGCCGCCCCGGGTTCCAGTCCCCTGGGTCCCCTGTTGCCCCAAACACCAGGGCGCGACCTACCGGTAGGCGAGGTCTCCCGAAGGCGCTCCCAGACCTGACGTCAGGCCCGGCTCCTGGCCCTCTTCAGGCCGAGCCCTTAGCCCCACGGCCACGTGTGGGGCCCTGCCCAGGAACGCGCCACTCTGCCCCTGTTTCCCTCCTGACGGAGGAATCAACCTGGGCCCACCAGTGTGAACCAAGTGAGTGGACTATCTATATATATGTGTGTGTACCCTTAGACTCAGTTATAGTGTGCATCGACAGATATCTCATGAGTGATCCCCTACAGTGTATCCTCAAAGTGAAGTGACCAGGAACCCCGAATAAGACTGGACGTGCCGATAGATAGAACGTGGCCTGACCTATATCTGAAAGGTAGAGTCCCGCCGCCCTGGACAGTGTTTGTGATAATCAGGAAATACCCCTTTGTGTCGTTGTGCCTTGCGCCGGTGTTTACGCTCTCCCTCCCTTGTGTTCAGTTAAACTTTCACCCAGCCCTTTGTCCCAACGTGCTTAACCTGGGCATACCAAAATACCACAGTTCCCCTTGCTAGTGATCTTTACGGGCAACCCTACCTGAGATAGACTTCCGGGCACCAGGTACCTGAAATACAGGTGTAACGTAACTTATATATATATATGTAGTGCCGTCCAGTGCTATACGGGTTTTAGAGATTGTAGTAAAGTCATTCCTGTGTCCGGAAATATAAATATGTTGTATGTACCACGAGTGTCGGGTTGATAGTACCATACTTGAACAAGAAGGTATAGTGACAGACAGCAATTGTGTACAGTGTTCACTTACCCCCGGCCAACCCATTGTAATATCTGTGATGTACTATTGTTCTGTGTTAAATATCTAGAATACGTGTGTAATATTTACTGCCTTGTTTTTGTGTCCAGTCCTACTCTTAGGAGTTACCTCCCAGTCTAGAATAGGGACCCGCTTTAGCCTGCGTATTTGAGGGTGAGAAACCGTCCCACAAATACGTAGCACAACACTGGGATTGTAACTTGGCCAATATGTGTTTGTCTGTTTGGTTCCTGCCGAGTTTTTGTGCCTTGTCCTTTCCCTTGCATGCCGACCCGGTCTTGATAAAGAACCCAACCCTAGGCCTACGTGTTCGAGGAACAAGAGCAGTGACGACACCAGGATTTTCAAAGTGGGGGTCAAATGGATGTCAAGAGAAAATGTTTAGGGGGGCAAATATGTATTCACGCAGAGCACTGAACACAAGCAAAATCGGGTGGGGGTCCAGGGGCCCTTCTTAGGGTCCCTGGTGGGGTCCAGTGGGAACCTAGCAACCTCGCCAATCCGGACTAAGCCCCCCAGTATCATATTTATCTGAATTCAAATGCATGGTAGAATATAACATCATAACTTATGTATCACTTATCCATAATTATACAGTGTTAAGTCCAATTTGCATTTAATTGAGTGTTGCTGAAAGAAACTACATGCAAAATGATAAAAGTATCATGCTACAAGTGTTTACTTTTCCTCAGCAGAGTAATGAAGGCAATCTCACTGAAAATATAATGCGAACAGATTATGAATGTTTGAATAACAATGTCTTCAGTCCCTTATAATACCATACACAGGAAACAACTCTTCATTTCATCATGTCAATCATTGTCATCTCACAATTGTTGTGATATCAGTTTTAAGTTCTACTTGAATGCAGAGGGCGCCCCCTTGTATTTGAAGCTCATTTCTCTGACGGGCTCTCCACCCTGAGCCCGTGTCACACTTAGTGTGGCAAATCTTTACACACACACACACGAGTGTATTTCTTGTGTTCGGGTATTTTAATATAAACCTATCAATGACATCCTCCAAGTCGATTGCGAATGCTCTGTCTCCATGAACACTGATGACTGTGAGGCTTTTCAGCCTTTGTGATTGTAGGGACAAATCATATTAGTGGTCTTTTTTAGTCATTTTACTTCTTACATTGCCTTTGAAATATATACAGTCAGGAATACAGCGGGGCATTTCACCACAGCAGCAGACGACAGCAACACCCCCAGCCTAGGAAGGACCAACTGGGGTGTGCAATCGACATCAAGCAATTCTGTGCAGGACCGACACATCTGTCCCAAGTCCCCGGTGCCCCGGTGCCTCCTGCTTCTAACCTGGCGAGGATGGCTTTCGCCGAGACCTAGGTGGCTGTTATTGCCTACATGGCGTGGCATCAGTTGGGGGACAGGTAGGTCGGTTCTGCCCGGAACCGCTCGGTGTTAATTGTGCACCCTCGTTGGTCCTTCCTCAGCTGGGGGTGTCACTGTCATCTGCTGCTGTGGTGGAATGCCCCGCCATATCTCTGACTTCACGCATTTCAATTAAGTTTTCCTGGCAGGGTTTTTTTTTTTTTTTTAACATTTGCCACTGTCTTGTCATGGTCAGCAAGGTCATGCAACAATTATTAGGAAACGAATTCCCACCCCACACGTCCCCTGGCCATTGATTATATTTCCAGTGGTCCAATCTCAGGTGCAAGTGGTGACATCTGGTGAAACTTACTGTAATTTTTGGATCCAGTAGGCTGAAAAGGGGTGCTTCTGAGAAGCCTAGTATTCTGCCCGATGGCTCTTCGATTTGGACGAACACATTCCCCGTGTTGTTTAAAAAGCATACTTTTCTTTGTTAAATATCTACACTGTGTGAAAATGTGAATCATAGTAATGTTATATACCGTAATATAAATAATACAAATAGAACACGTATATATAACGTAGAGTGAATTGCTTATATTTATCGTAATGGAAATTAAAATATCACTGATGGCATTTGATGGCAACCTTCCCCTTCAATGGTCCTATATTATTTAATATCTGCTACATTTAGTGCAAGTTTGGTATAATACATAGTTTGTTCAGACTGTAAATTACCCCTAGTGGATATTTTGACTCATTCAGTCTCTAAGTGGGCAGAAATTTAATGTTGAGTAAATACTGGGACTCAACATTTTTCTCACTCCCTTCACGCATGTGCACCACAAGGCAGTCCTGTGTTGCTTCTCATACCCTCCAAAGCAATTACAGTGCCGTACTTCATCTAACCTAGCCAGAGCACAAGTAGTCTAAATTGTATTATTTTAAGCATTAATCCTCGTGCATTTGTTTTGAAAACAAATCTTTCGTGAGAAATATATATATATATATATATATATATATATCTATGAAACAGGAGTTAGGGGTTGAGGCCGCAGACGACACGACGGCCAATGCAGACGACACCAACACCCCCAGAACCACCGGGGATCCGCCGCTGACACTGAGCAGCTGGGAACAGGAACGGCGCACCTGTATCACTTCCTGGCGCCCCTCTTACTCCCAGGTGATGCTCCGGAAAGGTAGCAGTCTCCGGCCGAAATTCCACTCGCCCGTGGCTGGAGTTACCCTCCAGCCACTGCACTGGTGTATATTTGTCCGGGGGATGGGCTCTGCCCCCCCCACGCCGGCGTCCTCTGTCGCCATGCAGAGGACGCCCCCTTGTTATTATGGGGGAATGGGCACTGCCCCCCCCCCCCCACGCCAGCGTCCTCTGTCGCCATGCAGAGGACGCCCCCTTGTTTACTTACTGCCACCCTCTGACGGGCTCTCCACCCCGAGCCCGTGCCACACCAGTGTGGCGAATCTTTAAAAAAAAAAAAAAAAAAAATCCACTCGCCAGGTAAGGGGTGGAGTTTACAACTCCATGCAACGCCGCGGTATCGGCCACAGTCATACCGGGTATGGGGCAGAACCGGCCACAGTCCGTTCCCCAGTTGCATCCCCGCTACAGGGCTGCGGCACGGACGCGTGTCGGCCGGGCAGGACAGGCCATAAGTCTTCCGACCCCCGTAGTCGTTCCCCCCAGAGTGGTGCCACAGTATTGGCCATAAGCCGTACTGGGTACGAGGCAGGATCGGCCAGAGTCCGTCCCTCTGCTACTAGTCCTCTCAGCTCCCCGGTACGGGCCATCAGCCGTACCAGAGCTACAACCTCCTGCGCCCCTATGACATCGGCCACTAGTCACGTCAGACCAGAGGTAGGGCAGCCCATTAGCAGCACTGAAGCTGTTGTCCCCTGGGCCACCCAGACGTTGGCCACTAGTCACGTCAGGCCAGAGGCAGAGCAGGCCACTAGCCGCATTGAAGCTGATGTCCCCCTGTGCTACCACGACATTGGCCACTAGTCTTGTCAGGTCGGATGTAAAGCAGGCCACAGTCCGCTTCTCTCCTACAGGAGGACCTGAAGCCAGAGAGGACCTCTCCCCCGAGCCGTGGCAAGGCCTCACCCGAGGCCTTGATTCCCTGCAACTCTACCAGGGTGAGCAGTGGCCGAAGCAGAGTCCCTGCAGACCCCGCAGCCGACGTCGGGCCCTGTCTACTACTCCCCCGCCCGAGGTTCCCGTGTGACGACCCTGTCGGCGCCGCCGCCCTCTAGACGTTGCTGCAGTCCAGCCGCCCCTGGTTCCAGTGCCCTGGGTCCTCAGTTGCCCCGGGAGTTGCCCCAAACACCAGGGCGCGACTTACCTGTGGGTGAGGCCTCCCTGAGTCTCTCCCAGACTCAGTGACAGGCCCGTCTTCTGGCTCTCTTTGGGCCGAGTCCCTAGTCCCACGACTACGTGTGGGGCCCTGTCCAGGGGCACGCCACTCTGCCCTTCCTCCGGACGGAGGAATCAACCTTGGGCCCACCAGTGGTAACAAAGTGAGTGGACTTTACATATGTGTGTGCTCTTTCGACCCAGATATTTGTGTACATTAACTTATACCATACGAGTGATCCCCTACAGTGTATTCTCGAGTTTAGTGACCAGGAACCCAGAGTATAAGATTGGACGAGCCTGATAGCTAAATGTGGCCTGACTTATATCTCGAGTAGAGTCCCGCGTCCCCCCCTAGTGAACGAAATGCCTTTGTGACCAGCAGAACATTAATATTGTGTCGGTTGTGCCATTCCCTTGTTACTGCCACTCTCCCTCCCCAACTCACAGGCACACGAGTGAAACACCTCAGTAACCAACAGAAGGAGTACATGTTATTTCCATCGTGCCTCCCCTTTGTGCATTAAATCTCCACCCACCCCCGTGTCCAGGCACGTTAGTCAGGGTATGCCAGAATATCTCTGTCCCCCCTGCCAGTGATCACTACGGGCAACTCTCCCTGAGATAGACTTCCGGCCAACAGGTGTCTGTGACACAGGTGTTAACGTAACTCATATACAGTACCGTCCAGTGCTATACGGGTTTGGGAAATTACAGTAGATTCATTCCTGTGTCTTAAATTATAAGTGTATTGTATGTGCCATAAGTGTTGGGTAAATAGTACCATACTTCTACCAGTCGGTATAGTGACAGACTCCATTTGTGGTAAGTGTTAACCCATCCCCGACCAACCCAGTTTGTAATATATTTGTTGATGTACTATTGTCCTTGGGAAGATATCCGGAATACATGAGTGTGTAATACTTACTGCCTTGTTTCTGTGTCCAGTCCTACTCTTTAGAGTTACCGACCCGGTCTAGAATAGGGACCCGCTGTAGCCTGCGTATTTGAGGGCGAGAAACCGACCCACAAATATGTAGCATAACAATATATATGAACAAGGGACTGTCTTGCAGTGCGCATGCGTGAAGGGAGTTAGCAATGTTGAGTCCCAGTATTTACTCAACATTAAATTTCTGCCCACATAAAGACTGAGTCAAAAAAAATACCCACTAGGCGTAATTTACAGTCTGAACAAACTTGCACTAATCTAATGATGAGATTTTTAATCATACAAATTATTGGTAGGAAATCCCACCGCTGAACACCAGTCTAATGATGGAATTTTTATACTATTTAAATTATGAAGACTCCACCGCTCTGCCACCAGTCTAATGATGAAATTATTTTATACACGCATATAATTTTAGGAAATCCACCGCATTGACACCAATGTCGTGCTGCGGAATTTAAGGGCCTCGTTAATTTACTGATATTTAATGAATACCAACCCGAAAAACAAGTAAGAAAAAAAATGATAGTAGGCTGCCACCACTCAGCTTATGCCGGGAAAGAATAATTAGTCCCGTTACAGTAAGAGATAGGACACTGAGGCCCTGAGACTGTAATTAGGGTAGCGTGAGTAGATTAGAGTGCGTGAATCTTTTAGATAGTAACATACCTTGCGGGCCACTCAATCTCACAACCAAACTTCCCAGAGAAATTTTGAACAAACACATAAGAAAAATAATTAATCTATGATTTACTGAATCTAACATACAGTGTACTGTATAAGACTAACTTTCGTTCAAAAGAAAAAGTACATAGATTATTCTTCAGACTATGATTTCTCTAGAAAAACTGGAATAATAGTATTCTCTCCTCCACAGAAATTAATACCGGGTAGACTAACATAACATGGTACAAAGCTTTTTAATCGTGTGTTCACCACAGCTGATAGGATACTTGGGCTATTATCACACAATAAGATGATGTAAAATCCTGCACACAGATGAATTTATGCCCGATCAATAGATTTACATACACTAATATATTCATATAACTTCATCTCTTAACCTAATACAGTGTACAAAAAAGAATAATTCAAACACGTGCGTGACTTGCACCTCCACGGTCTCTAACGGACTCGTGGATCTAATTCACCAAGACACTAACTTAACAAAAATTACTCTAAGTCTAGTACATTCGGCCTAATTTCCCAAAGGTTTACATAACTTGATATACATATATGTATATATTGGTTGTGTAAGAATGATTCTATTGAAATTTACAATGAGTATGAAATATCCTGTACATTAGAGGAAACATTATCTTATATCAACACTCGCAATCAACTAAACATATCACTTCAGAAGAAAAGACTATTCAAATGGACCATTCAATTACATATTCGACCTCACAATACGGAAAGAGATGGAAAAGGGAGGAATTTGTGTACTGACATTGGCAAGAAGGACCATGTGGTCACTTCAGCACCGAGACGAGAGGCCTCGATGAAACACCGACAATCTGTTAATTTATCGCTGTCAGGACTCCCAAATAATAAAAGGAAGTTAGGGAATATTATCAGTCAACTTACTAATATATATATATAGAGAGAGATCAATTATTGGGACAAAGGGGGGGGGGGGGGATTTCAGGGACGAGCTTTCGACTGACCTGTTAATATATCGCTGTCAGGACTCCCAATGAACGCCGTCTAGGCCACACACACTCGCTTGCTGTTGTCCTAAAATCGGAACTGACTTCGACCAATGACTCTTCAGATTACCGACTACAACAACTAACAAAAAATATAAAACAAGGTATTTACCTTCGCCATACTTAGGCGAAACTGACTTACGATGTTTAAAATTTTGTGGCAATCATATGACAGTTTTTACCGAAGCCTAAACTTACGAGTTTTAACTAATTGTAATCATGTGTTGCAGTTGTCTGGCCTACGTGACTTGACGCCAGCGAAAAAAAAAAAAATCGCGGTTACAAATGACTATTAACAATAATCAGACTTTACCTAAGCTCAAATTCATTATTATATGGTACAAAAAGATGATAATACCAAACCTAACTATAAAATCCCGAATTGAAAGTGTGAATACAAACTATCGCGAATTTTAACCTCGAGTTAATTTTTTTTTTGTGCCTTTTTCGAGAACAGATCACGCTTCGCACTTCCATCTCACTTCATACGGTCTTTCTCTATTAATAGTATTCCACTCTTGCTATACATTAACTAGGAACAAGCCCAAATATGAATTTGATGACCATTTCCCTATCCATTGTATCAATTAAACAGGGGTCCAAGACTACACTTACATTACACTTACACTAACATAAACTACACTTATATTAACTTATGTTATACTAACTTATATTACATCAGAAATTAAATAATATAGAACCACTTAAAGGGCGAGTTACCATCAATTTTTTTTTTTTATGCAAGGAAGAAGGAACCAAAGGCCAGGGCCCGCATACTGTTCCTTCCAAGAAAAAGTAAAAACAATAAAAAAGAGAGCCAAATTCAAGATTCATTCATTTCGAGATGCTTGGACATACTGCGTTTGAAAGACTGGAGATCATAGGAAGTAGGGAATACAGACAGAGGGAAACAGTTCCAGAGTTGACCAGTTGCATAAATGAAGGACTGGGAGTAACGGTTAACTCTTGCTTTAGAGAGTTGGACAGAAAAGGGATGAGAGTTTGGTGCTAGACGGGTACTACGTGCCCGTCGTAGAGGTGGAGGGATGCAAGCAGACAGTTCAGAGGAACAGTGACCATTGAAGTAGCGATAGAAGAAAGATAAAGAAGCAACAGTGCGGCGAAGAGACAAAGGTTGAAGGGAATCAATAAGAGGAGGAGAGTTAATGAGACAAAAAGCCTTTGACTCCACCCTATTGAGAAGAGCTGCATGTGGGTAGCCTCCCCACACATGAGAGTTGTACTCCATACACGGGCGAATAAAACCCGTGTACAAGGTCAACAACTGTGCAGGGATAAAGAAAGTTCGGAGTCGGCTTAGCACACCTAATCTCTTGGAAGCAGATTTCACAAGAGATGTAATATGTTCTTTCCAAGACAAATCCCAAGAGAATCAAACCCCAAGCATGTTCAAGGATGATGCAGGACTGAGCTGGACATTATTAAACATTTGTGGGTAATCCTGAGGAAGATTTTGTCAGGTTGATAAGTGTAAGAACTGAGTTTTTGATGCATTAAAAATAATAAGATTTTTTTTACCCCAGTCAGAGATACGAGCCAAATCAGACATTAGGTGTGCCATAGCCTCATCCCTTGTTTGCTGAACTAACTGCTGAGATGGACGCTGCGGAAACCCAATGGAAAGGTGAAGGGTGGAATCATCAGCATATGAGAGGATAGCGTTAGATGTACAGCTTAGAAGGTCATTGATGAATAAAAGGAAGAGAGTTGGTGATAGGACAAAGCCCTGAGGAACACCACTGTTGATAGGTCTAGAAGAACAATGGCCGTCTACAACAGCAGCTATAGAACGACCAGAAAGGAAGCTAGAGATGAAGGCACAGATAGAAGGATAGAAACTGTAGGAGGGCAGTTTGGAAATTGAAGATTTATGCCAGACTCGATCGAAAGCCTTTGAGATGTCAAGTGCAATGGCAAAGCTCTCGCCAAAGTCTCAAAAGGAGGATGACCAGGAGTCTTAAAGTGAAATACAGGAGTTAGGGGTTGGAGCCACAAACAACACGGCGGCCGGAGCAGACGACAGCAGCACCCCCAACCCCCCCAGTACCACCGGGGGACTGCCGCCGACACAGAGTGGCTGGGAGCAGGAACGGCTTACCTGTGTCACTTCCCGGCGCCCCTCTTGCGCCCAGGTTGTGGCCTGGAAAGGTGGCAGTCGCCGGCACCTAGTCTCCAGCCGGAGCTCAGCTCACCAGGTAAGGGGTGGAGTTTACAACTTTACGCAACGCCGCAGAACCGGCCATAGTTGTACCGGGTACGGGGCAGAACCATCAACAGTCTGTTCCCCGGTTGCTTCCCCGCCACACGGCCGCGACACGGACGCGTGTTGGTCGGGCAGGACTGGCCATCAATCGTCCGTCTCCTGTAGGCGTTCCTCCCCAGAGTGGCACCGCAGTACCGGCCATAAGCCGTACTGGGCACGAGGCAGGATCGGCCACCGTCCGTCCCTCAGCTGCTAGTGTTCCTAGCTCACCGGTATGGGCCATTAGCCGCACCAGAGCTCTCACCTCCTGTGCCTTTCCGACATCGGCCATAAGTCACGTCAGGCCAGAGGTAAAGAAGGCCATTAGCTGCACAGAAGCTGTCCTCCCCTGCGCAACCCAGGCGTCGGCCATAAGTCACGCCAGGCCAGAGGTAGAGCAGGCCATTAGCCGCACGGAAGCTGTCCTCCCCTGTGCAACCCAGGTGTCGGCCATAAGTCAAGCCAGGCCAGAGGTAGAGCAGGTCATTAGCCACACGGAAGTTGTCCTCCCCTGTGCTACCCAGGCGTCGGCCATAAGTCACGCCAGGCCAGAGGTAGAGCAGGCCATTAGCCGCACGGGAGCTGTCCTCCCCTGTGCTACCCAGGCGTCGGCCATAAGTCACGTCAGGCCAGAGGCAAAGCAAGCCACTAGCCGCCCTGAAGCTGATGCCCCCTGTCCTACCACGACGTTGGCCATAAGTCACATCAGGCCAGGTGTAAAGCAGGCCACTGTCCGCTTCCCTGCTCCAGGAAGACCTACAGCCGGAGAGGACGCTGCACCCGAGGCGTGGCAAGGCCTTGCCCAAGGCCTTGGTTCCCTACAACTCCACTTGTGTGAACAGTGGCCGAACCAGAGCCCCCAGAGATCTCGCAGCCGACGACAGGCCTTGTCCACTACTCCACCGGCCCGAGGTTTCCCTGAGGCGACCCTGTCGGCGACGCCACCATCTAGCAGTTGCCGCAGCCCAGCCGCCCTGGGTTCCAGTGTCCTGGGTCCCCAGTTGCCCCAGGAGTTGCCCCGAACACCAGGGAGCGACCTACCTGTGAGCGAGGTCTCCCTGAGTCTCTCCCGGACCCGACGACAGGCCCGTCTCCTGGCTCTCTTCGAGCTGAGCCCCTAGCCCCACGACTACGTGTGGGGCGCGCCACTCTGCCCTTCCTCCGGATGGAGGAATCAACCTGGGGCCCACCAATGGTAACCAAGTGAGTGGACTTTACATATGTGTGTGCTCTTTCGACCCAGATATTTGTGTACATCGACGGATATCTCACGAGTGATCCCCTGCAGTGTATTCTCGAGTTTAAGTGACCAGGAACCCAGAATATAAGACTGGACGAGCCCAATAGACAGAACGTGGCCTGACCTATATCTCGGTAGAGTCCCACTGTCTAGGACAGTCTTTGTGACCAACAGAATATTCCTATTGTGTCGTTGTGCCATTCCCTTGTCTTTACACTCTCCCTCCCCTTTGTTCAGCTAAATCTTCACTCAGCCCTGTGCCCAGACACGTTAGTCAAGATATACCAAAATATCGCAGTTCCCCCTGCAAGTGATCCCTACAGGCAACACTACCTGAGATAGACTTCCGGCCATCAGGTACCTGTAACACAGGTGTAACGTAACTTATATACAGTGCCATCCAGTGCTATACGGGTTTAAGAAATTATAGTAAATTCATTCCTGTGTCTGAAATTGTACGTATATTGTATGTGCCATAAGTGTCGGGTAAATAGTACCATACCTCAACCAGAAGGTATAGTGACAGACTGCATTTGTGTACAGAGTTAAATTACCCCCGACCAACCCAGTTGTAATATATTGTGATGTACTATTGTTCTTTGGGAAATATCTGGAATACATGTGTAATACTTACTGCCTTGTTTTTGTGTCCATTCCTACTCTTTGGAGTTACCTCCTGGTCTAGAATAGGGACCTGCTGTAGCCTGCATATTTGAGGGCGAGAAACCGACTCACAAATACGTAGCATAATACTGGTGGCTAGTGGTGGTTCTTGACCCGGACGGTGAATAAGGACTGGAAAACTTTTTGTGAAAATGGCAGTCAAAAAACATGTACTCCAACCAAAATTTGACCAAGAACAATGCAACATCACTACTTACTTACAAATGGTCAAGCCATTACTTGATATTGGTTTTGAAGAAGATAATCAGAAAATAGCTGTCACTCCACCTTACCTGGGAAAGGCGGTAGACATCGCCAAAAATAGTCCCAGATCTCACATGGGCCAGGTTTACAAAAATAGTTACAGACGCTATCGCCCCGTCATTAGGAAGGCTGTCGCAGATTCACAACTAGATGCCCCAAAATATGACGGGGATTTGGACAACACGTTGGTCCAAGCTAGGCGACTCGTCACCGCCGCATACCCGGATGCTGAAATGAATACCCAGGATGAGCATATCTTTGACACACTCCTCAGAGTCATCCCGGGCGTGGTTAAGGAGCATTTTACTATCCATGACCCGACGAGAAATTTGGACCGCGACGTCCAGCTCATACGCAGCCTTCTCGCAGAATGCCCCGACACGCAACACATCGTGGTCGTGAGCTGGTTCCCAACGAAACCCCCCCCCACGCCGTCCCAACCCTCTCCAGCCCCATCGCGAAGCACCTCCGCCTCGGCTCTCCCAAGAGCCCACCCCACCAGGAAGCGGCCGCCCCAGAAAGACAGTGCAAATCTCATCACTATCAATCCGTGGGAGTTCACTGCCTGCAACAGCCGCTGCCCACTTCACGACATACGTGAACAACTAAAGGGTGTGTGCAGGTTGAGAGCCGACCCACTGAGGTGCCACCCAATGCTGGCAGTAGAGGAGGGCCCTGCTAACCCCCAACCCCCCCTCGTTGAGGAACCTGACGCCGGTTGTGAACCAGAGATTGGCGTTGAATTTTTAGGACCGCGCCCGCACCCTCCCACAGTGGCGGGGGCCACCTCTACTCAATACTGACCCCCGGTCTATGATAAAATGAAATTACAGGGGGTCAAGGCAAGACTTCTGGTAGATACAAGAGCCGCCAATTCTTGTTTATATACACACTTCTACTCCCACCACAAGAAAGTTTTTGGGCCCCTTCTCCCCACTTCAGCCCGCCTCATAGACGTGGGGGAAGGCCCCCCCTGCCTATTCGTGGGGAAACTCGGGCCCTACAAACTACAACGCATCAACAAGCCTCCACCCGTCATCCATTCATTATTTTTTACTCGTCCTGCCGTACTTATGATGGTTACTTGGGGCTAGACCTGCTGCAAAAGCTCCACACGCACATAGACTGCCACAGAAGGTGACTTCAGTTTCGACAGCCTCCCCAAGAGCCCCAAGTCATTTGTACTTGCACAAGGCAGGACGACACCCCCCCCTCCTCCTGAACCGGCCCCCCCCAGCCCCACCTTCCCCGCGACCGTCGTGTCCTCCCTCACCATTCCTCCCCACCACAAAGCGTGGCTAAAAATCAATAAGCCCACAGGGACCCATTCCCTATTTTCCCCAAGTGTCCCCACCAGGCCCCTCGCTGCCTGCCTAATGTCGCCGACCTTCCTTCCACCCCACATTAACGCCATCAAAGTGGCAAACCTGGCGGCTACGCCCCTCACACCGCCAAGGGGGCTCCTGGTCGGCGACCTAGAGGCAGCAGAACCTTGCGACACCCTACCACTAGAATCACATCTCTCTCCTCTCCCTCCTTTGCCTGACCACTTATCTACACATCAAGCTGAGACGCTACACCATCTACTGCTTGAACACCAAGACCTTTTTTCGACCGGGCCCACCGACTTGGGGCATATGACGTATCTAGCCCATGAGATTCATACCACTGGGCCCCCCATCCGGCAACCCTCTCGCCGGAAGAACCCACACCAACGGGCTGAAGAGGACAGGCAAATACCAGAAATGCTGAACGCTGGCACCATAATGCCCTCTACCAGCCCTGGTCCTCCCCTGTTGTCTTGGTTCGGAAGAAAGACGGCACTCAGCGCTTCTGCATCGACTACTGCTGCCTGAACGACGTAGCTACCAAAGATGCCACTCCTCTCCCCCGGATAGACGACTCCCTAGACTCCCTGCACGGCTCCACCTGGTTCTCCAGTCAGGGTACTGGCAGGTCCCCGTCCACCCCCAGGATCAAGAGAAAACGGCTTTTTCCACAAGTAATGGGAAACTTTATCAATTTAATATTCTCCCCTTTGGGCTATGCAACGCCCCGGCCACTTTCTCCGGCCTCATGGAGTCCGTCCTCAGCAGTCTGACCTGGGAAGTCTGCCTGGTGTACCTCGATGACGTGATTGTCTTTAGCAAAACATGGGCTGATCACCTGCAGCCCCTCCAACAGGTGTTTCAGCGGATACGCCAGGCTGGGTTAAAACTCAAGCCCACTAAATGTGTTCTAGCCGCCCGCTCTGTCCCTTTCCTAGGACACATAGTCTCAGGGAAAGGCATCTCTCCAGGTCCCGAGAAGTTGAAAGCCATCGCCGATCAACCTCTTCCCCAAGACGTACACCAAGTCTGTGCCTTCCTGGGGCTCGCATCGTACTACCGGCA
Organism: Birgus latro; assembly: GCA_018397915.1. Taxonomy (NCBI): domain Eukaryota; kingdom Metazoa; phylum Arthropoda; class Malacostraca; order Decapoda; family Coenobitidae; genus Birgus; species Birgus latro. The sequence continues at coordinate 39,872 of JAGKTI010001225.1, read as the reverse complement.
GTTCATTAAAGGATTCGCCGACCTTGCAAAACTGCTCCATGACCTCATTAAGAAAGGTGAGCCTTTCGTCTGGAGCAATGACCGAGTTGCCGCGTTTCACTCCATGAAGGAGAAGCTTGTTTCCTCCCCCATCATCACCTTCAATAACTACGACCTCCCCTTCAGGGTATATACCAACGTCTCTCTGGTAGCCACAGGCGCCGTCCTGGCACAGGTCCAGGAGGGGCTCGAACACATCATAGCTTGCGCCAGCTGCACCCTAAACCCTGCCAAACGCAATTACGCTGCTAACAAGCACGAATGTTTGGGCATCGTCTGGGCCCTCGATTACTTCAGGGCCTACCTATCTGGCACCAGCGTCACCGTCATCATGGACCACCAATCCCTTCAATGGCTACGGAAATCAGCCACCCATAACGCCCAACTCCTCCGCTGGCGCAAAGCACTCGAGGAGTTTGATTACGAGATTGCTTACCGGCCCGGAAAATTGCACACCAACGCCGACGCCCTCTCCCACTTGCCAGTACAATCACTCCTTCCTCAGTCCGAGCTGATCCAGCACTAGCAAAATCGAGATCGGCCTCCCTGGATTCCCCAGCATTTATTCGCAAAACTCCACCTGCAAGGGGACCAACTCTTCACGCCATCGGGCCACATTGTCCTTGATCCGGACTCCGCCGTGGGCGTCCTCACTCACCTCCACTCAGACAATGGGATCCACCTGGGTACGAAGAGGCTAACTCAGGTCTTCAACGACCTTTACTGGGCTCCCAACCCCGCTACCCTCGCCCAGCGTGTCACAAAGGCGTGTCGAGCATGCTGCTTAGGGAAAGACATCACCCGTACGGCGGGTCCTACCGGCAAAATCTCCGCACACAAACCCTAGCAGCTTTTGTCTCTCGACGTTGTCGGACCTCTACCACCTAGGTCTGGCTACAGATACATCGTCACATTCGTCGACGTTTATTCCAAGTTCCTAATCGCTTGCCCGGCCAAGAAACACACTGCCGTCGCCATAGCCGACGCCCTCATGCGCCACGTCTTCCCCTACTTTGGCGTTCCCCAGGCCATTCACTCCGATAATGCCCCAGAATTTACGGGGCAAATATGGAAAGAACTATCCATCATGTTCGGGTTCTCCATTTCCCACTCTTCCCCCTACTGGCCCCAAGGAAATGGGGTATGCGAGAGGAGCCATCGGACCTTATTAAACCAAGTCAGAACCCGAATCCAAAGTACCCAGGACCAGGAATGGCCTGCACACGTCAAGATCATCCAATGGGGGATGAACACCTGCCCCCGCGACGACAGCGACGGCATCACCCCCCACGAGCGGGTATTCGGAGAGGCGCCCCTCCTCCTCCCTCTCCGACAACACCTCCAACCCTCCGCTCATTCCTCGCTCACGGACCCCCTATATCACCTGAAGCATCACCTACAACACCTGCGCGGACACCAGGAAGCTCAGACAGATTCCTCCCCTGCTAACCCTTACAACCAGGTGATGAGGTTTTTGTGGCTTGTCTTCCCACCCCCAATAAGGGTGCCCCTCGTTTTATGGGGCCCTATACCATCACGAGAGTCCCCAACCGTTTCCAAGTTGTCATCGACTACCACAGGACATCCCGCACCTACCGGAATCGCCACATCCGCCCCGCCTGGGACTCCCCAGCCCCCGCAGCTCCCTCCTCAACCACACGGGCAAGTCCAGCACCACCGGCTCCCCAGGAAGAGCCCTTTTCATATTATTCATCCCCCTCCCCTTCCACATCGGTTTCCACCGCCCCCTCACCACTCGAAACCCCTGCACCACACCAGCACACTACACTAACCCCACCGCCGCCACGCCACCCGCGCCACGTGCTCAACGCACACCTACCGGAAATTCCACACCGACCTCCCCGCACTCCGCGCCCAGCTTAACCCCTACCCCGCCAACCAACCACACCACGCCACCCTGCACTCTGCCCGCCCCCACTCCACCTTCCCTTTCCTCATCGCTGCCCACTCCACAACTAACCACCACCACTACCCGTTCCAGGCGTATCTCACGCCCACCAGCTCGCTACACCTCAACCCCTACACCCACCCATTCGCCCAGTAACAACCAACCACCCACCCCACCCCCCAACACCACCCCAATAACCCTTCCTACTCCGCACCTCGTGTGGAAGAACCCGCCCCGCTGCATTCCCAGGGGAACACCTCACCCACACTCCACCGGCAATATAAGCCGCACCAGGCTGCCTCTAGCCAGCATTCGCTTCCAAGACACCACTACCACCACCACCATGCGTGTCAAGAGAATCACCTGGATTCCCACCTTCGGGCGACACATACGTGTGAGGAGCACACAACACCTGCTGCGGCTTCTCCAGCAGACAAACCACCCTTCCACTCTACGGGTCGCCTACACCCACCAGCTGAACACCAATGTGGCCACTAACCACTGGACGACCTTCCTGAGCCACCTCAACCCTATCCACCGGATGGCCAAAGCCGACCCATACCACTTCCAGTCATGAGGTCGTGACTTTGTTACCAAGGAGGGTGGTGAAATACAGGAGTTAGGGGTTGGAGCCACAAACAACACGGCGACTGGAGCAGACGACACCAGCACCCCCAACCCCCCCAGTACCACCGGGGGACTGCCGCCAACACAGAGTGGCTGGGAGCAGGAACGGCTTACCTGTGTCACTTCCCGGCGCCCCTCTTGCGCCCAGGTGGTGGCCCGGAAAGGTGGCAGTCGCCGGCACCTAGTCTCCGGCCGGAGCTCAGCTCACAAGGCAAGGGGTGGAGTTTACAACTTTACGCAACGCCGCAGAACCGGCCATAGTTGTACCGGGTACGGGGCAGAACCATCAACAGTCTGTTCCCCGGTTGCTTCCCCGCCACACGGCCGCGACACGGACGCGTGTTGGTCGGGCAGGACTGGCCATCAGTCGTCCGTCTCCTGTAGGCGTTCCTCCCCAGAGTGGCACCGCAGTACCGGCCATAAGCCGTACTGGGCACGAGGCAGGATCGGCCACCGTCCGTCCCTCAGCTGCTAGTGTTCCTAGCTCACCGGTATGGGCCATTAGCCGCACCAGAGCTCTCACCTCCTGTGCCTTTCCGACGTCGGCCATAAGTCACGTCAGGCCAGAGGTAAAGAAGGCCATTAGCTGCACAGAAGCTGTCCTCCCCTGCGCAACCCAGGCGTCGGCCATAAGTCAC
>JAGKTI010001225.1:0-21652 GCA_018397915.1 Birgus latro | reverse complement strand
CCGCGAGGGCACAGGGAGAGATGGTTTTCTGGTGGCTTGTGGCCTGCACTGTGTTAGGCCTGCTTTCCTGGCGGCTTGTGGCTGCACTGTGTTAGGCCTGGCGTGGTTCGTGGCTGACGCCGGGGAGGTGAGCTCTGGGACGGCTATGGCCTGTGTCGATGAGCTTAGGTCACTAGCAGCTGAGGGACGGACTATGGCCGATCCTGCCTCATGCCCAGTACGGCTCGTGGCCGGTACCGCGGTGCCGCTCTTGGGGGAACGCCTACAGGAGACGGACGACTATTGGCCGGTCCTGCCTGACCGACACGCGTCCGTGTCGCGGCCCTGTGGCGGGGAAACAGCTGGGGAACGGACAATGGCCAATTCTGCCCCGTACCCGGTACGACAATGGCCGGTACCGCGGCGCTGTGTGGAGTTGTAAACTCCACCCCTTACCTGCAGAGCTGTGCTCCGGCCGGAGACAAGGTGCCGGCGACTGCTACCTTTCCGGGCCCTCACCTGAGCACAAGAGGGGCGGCGGGAAGTTGAACATGTACGTCGTTCCTGCTCCCAGCCGCACTGCGCTGGCGGTAATCCCCCGGTTTTCTTGGGGGTGGTTGGGGGAGCTGGTGTCGTCTGCCCCGCTCGCCGTGTGGTTGGCGGCCCAACCGCTAACTCCTGTATTTCAGATTCACTCTATGTTATATAAACGTGTTCTATTTGTATTATTTATATTACGATATATGACATTAGTATGATTTACAGTTTCACACAACAGTGTAGATTTTTAACAAAGAAAAATATACTTTTTAAACAGCGCGGGGAATGTGTTTGTCGAAATCGAAATTAGCGGAATCACCCCATTGATTAGCTGAGAATGTAGACGTAATATGAAGGTTATTCGTATAGTTTTAGAGTATGTCGATTGTTCACTTCAGGTTATTAGGCATTTATATAATTGCCAATTTCTCGTATTTGGTTTATGTTAAACGATGAAGGGAAACATCATACGTCACATTCACGTTTCAATTTTTTTATATTTTTCACGTTAATACCAACTATTTGATGCCATATTTTACATTTATTATAAGAAAGAATAAACCACCATCACCGTTATAACTCATATAACTCGAAAACTAATATACTTGCTAAATTAACTGATTATGTAAGTAAATGACGAGGAATCGTCCTGACGGCGAATTATTTTGTTATTGTTGTGATGGCGAATTGACTTGGTGGCGAGTTGTTCCGGAACTGTTTCTTCAACTATATTATAGTCGTGTTACTGGAAGCCTCGATCGGTACTGAGCCCTTAAATGTAGTTCGGTGACCCGGCATATTTCTTGTTGGTGACTACGGTAGGTGGACGTTATATGTGCTCAATAATTGGATTTTTGTTTTGCCCAAAATCTGGCAGGCCTTTCAAATTTCCCCACTGTTTTAGATTATTGTTTCTATCTATCTATCTATTGCCAGACGCCTTAATCCCGCACGGGGTGGCCACAAACAAATCGCCTCCATGTCACTCTGTCCCCTGCCATTTCACTACCACGCTTCCGACTCACACCCCCCTCTCTCATATACCTCTCCACTCCATCCCTCCATCTCATCCTCGGCCTCCCCCTCCCCCCCTCCACCTCACTCACATACACTTTCCTCGTCTGTCTTTCACTCTCCATCCTCTCCACATGCCCAAACCACCTTAACGTGTTTCTCCTGACGCTTCCTATCACATCCACATCCACACCACAACGCTCCTTCACTTCCTCATTTGTCAGTCTGTCTCTCCATGTGACTCCACATGCTCCTCTCAAATAACTCATTTCCACTGCTCTCACTCTTGACTTCTGTCCCTCCAGCAGGGTCCAAGCTTCACTTCCATATGTTAGAGTTGGTATCACAATACTGTCACGTAACAACTTTTTCACTTCCATGCTCACGTCCCTGTTTCTTATCATTGCTTTCAACGAACCAGCAACCTTCCTTCCCTGCTACACCCTTCCGAGCACTTCACCCTCTAGACTTCCATCCTTACTCATCACACTGCCCAAGTACTTAAATTCACTCACATTCTCCATATCCTTCCCATCCAATCTCACTGTACATTCACTGGCTTCACTTCTCTCGAAGACCATCACTTTACTCTTCCCCACATTCACCTTTAGATTCCGTTTCTTACACACTCTCCCAAACTCATCAACCAAGCCTTGCAGGTCCCCTTCGTCTTCGCTCAACAACACAGTATCATCTCCAAACAACAGTACAGGGAGTTTCTAAACACTGCCCTTTCTCACTAGGGCAGCTCCAACATCCACCGCCCGACCTTGTATCTCTTTTATAACCCCATCCATATACAGATTGAACAACCATGGAGACAGGACACATCCTTGTTTCAATCCAACCTTCAAATGGAAAGATTCACTCAGTTTGCCATCTACACGCACTGCAGCCTTAGCACCTTCATACATACTCTTCACTGCCTTCAACAACTTCCCATCCACTCCATATATTCTTAATACCTTCCACAAACCTTGTCTATCCACCCTGTCATATGCTTTCTCCAGATCCATGAAGGCTGCATACAACTTCTTGCCCTTCTCTATAAACTTTTCCACTAAGGATTTAAGAATGAATATCTGGTCTACACAACCTCTTCCCTTCCTAAAACCTCCTTGTTCTTCTCCAACTAATTCCTCAGTAATTTCCCTAACTCTGTCAATAAGTATCCTACCATATACAGTAAACCCTTGATAAGCCGAACTATATGGGGCTCTACCCTGGTTCGAATTACCGAATTTTCCGGCTTACCGAATTTTCACCCCCCAAAATTGCTAAATTACCGAGTTATCACCCCCCAGAATTGCTAAGACAATACCTATTACTTGTCCTTTCAACACTAAATTAAAGAAGCATATATAAATAAATTAGCTATGACAAAAAACAATATAGTGCATTTAATATACATTTAACCCCTTCAGTGCTGGGTGTATTTTCATTTTGTTCTTGCTGCCACCAGACAATTTTAGTCAGTGTAGGTTGGATCTGTGGAAGTGCACGGGGTTGGTACAGCCTTCGTAAGCCCCTTCAGTATGTGAGTCCAGTCCTGAGTGCCATAAAATTGGCTGGAGGAAGCATAAATAAAGTAGAAATAGACGTCACAGTACTGAAGTGGTTAATTGGTAGAAAATCATTCACAGAGGCAGTACCGACTGTCGGTAACGTGTGTTGGAGATGGATTTTCACCCTCCCAAATTGCAATAACAATACTTATTTCTTGTCTTCTTAACACTAAAGTAAAGGAGCATATACAGTGTAGAAATTAATGAAGAAAGACAAAAAAGAAAGAATTCAGTGCACATAATTTGCCTTTCGTCAGAGGCAGAAGATCGTCGGCAGTTTGTTTTGTTTTGGAGACGGAGGTGGTGGAGGTGGTTTAACTCACACTTGAACGTAAATTTAAAAAGTGCCCAGTATTTATTTCACTCTATATTAAGAACTAAACTTAAATGTAATCACTATAATAGACTGCAGTGTAACACCTTTCGTTAGAAGCAGTAGATTCTTTGGCAGTTTGTTTTGTTTTGGAGACAGAGGTGGTGGAGGTGGTTGAATTCATACTGTAACGTAAATTCTAAACAGTACCCAGTATTTATTTCACTCTATATTAAGAACTAAACTTAAATGTAATCACTGTAATAGACTGCAATGTAACACTTTCAGTAATAATAGTACTGAACTTTAATAATGATCACTACACTGTCACACGCGCACATTTTTTTTTTTTAGCTTCATTCCTTTACGACTAGAGGTGCCAGTATCACTTCTTTTAAGCTATGAACCTGCCATGGCAAGGCAGAAGGCAAAAGGAGAGCACTGTTCAGCACTAAATGACAGTAAGAATGACACAACTACCATCTCCTAAGGCAAGCAGCAGACTGGCGCCACGAGTCCACTTGGCGCCATTTCTCCCCCTACTTTCGCATTTCGGCCTACTTTCATACGTGGTCTCGGCCTGAGTTCGTGTAATAACTGAAATGAAACTGAATAAATTAATCACTGTTCTGGCCGAGATTCGAACTCAGGCCCTCGCGCTTGAATCGCACGCACGTTAACCACTGAGCCAAAGAGAGGATCCCCACTTTACCTCTGGGCAACGCGGGCTTTTATACACCCTATTACATCACTCTTTTCTCCCCCTGGTGATTAATTTGGTCAGTTTCGCTCTCCCACATGGTAGCGTAGCATTGGAGGCCACCACCGGGATGTAAGGCTGTCAACACGACATATGGCCCTCTTGGCCCTTCCCTCACATCCCACACCGCTGCCGACCAATGTAATAACTTAAATGAAACTGAATAAATTAATCACTGTTCTGGCTGAGATTCGAACTCAGGCCCTCGCCCTTGAATCGCGCGCACGTTAACCACTGAGCCAAAGAGAGGATCCCCACTTTACCTCTGGGCAACGCGGGCTTTTATACACCCTATTACATTCGGCTAACTGAAGATTCCGGCTTCTAAAAGTTCGGCTTATCAAGGGTTTACTGTACTTTTCCTATTACACTGAGAAGGCAAATGCCCCTATGATTACCACACACTGCTTTTTCCCCTTTTCCTTTGTACAGAGGAATAATTATACCTGACTTCCAATCCTCCGGGACTCTACCCACCTCCCAGGCCAATATGCACACCTTCCACATCCATTCTATTACTATCTCTCCCCCATGCTTCAGCATTTCACCACACACTCCATCAAATCCTGGGGCTTTCCCCATTTTAACTTTCTTCATTGCTTCCACCACTTCCATCCTGGTGATTTCTTCCTCTCTTCTCACAACCCTCTTTCTTCCTGCCATTCCCCAGCCACTTATACTTGCATTACTTTCACTCTCTATGTTCAACAGTTCATTAAAGTGTTCTCTACATCTGTTTACTTTTTCTCCCTTCTCCACTAGTAATCTATGTTATTATACTGTATTTTTTTTATATTACATCACTCCAGTTATTTTTTTATTTTTTGTTTAAATGAAAGATTTTCATGTGTGTCAAACACTATTTATGGTCATTTTTTTGTTAAAGTTATGGTAATTGTCCAGCAGATGCCCCACAGGTGTATTTCCATGAAACCTAGACTGTTTTGATAGTTTTTGTGATTCATTCGACTCTGACCCACGTAATGCATAGCTTACGAGTTATAGTGAATCGGCAGTTTGGTTGGTGGGATGACCATTCCAATGGGCTTGACAGTTAGAATTGTATGAATCACACTAAAAAAAATCAAAACTAGGTTTCATGGGGAAATAATTACAATAACATAACCAAACCAAACCTTACCTTACCAAACCTAACCCAACCTTTGCTACGATTGTTATTTCATAAATAACAATTCACAGTACCTTTGTCAATGCCGATGAGGCTAGAGCATTGCAGCCTCTTTAAAACAGGAGTGGATTTCTTGGTTTTCTGCCTGCCTTAAAAACGATACTGTACTGGCAAAGGAGGCCCTATTCTTTTGCAATGCCACTGATGCTTAATTTTCCTAAATGTACAATAGTTTGCACACTTAGGCCATTGCGTGTTCAAAAGTAGAATGCTGTGAGAACAAAGAAATGGAAGGCTGATCTTGTTATGCTCAAAGTATTCCTTGAAAATGCAACCGTTAACTGAGCTGCAACCTTCGTAGAGGGCTGTCATCATAACGTTGAATTTGAATAGGGGATAGGGAAAGGCATATTCAAACCTAGTCTACTTACTGGTCATGATCAAGTGCAAGATTCTTACGTAAGAGTGTATCTTCACTCTGATTGGCTGTTTTCTATTGTGCTTGGAGCCTGCTTTCCTCCCTTGTCCTCCCTCCAGCTACCAGAAATCCTGCTTCTTAACCCCTTAACCCTGGGTCGTCACTTTCGTGACGGTCAGGTGGAATGGATCATACCGCGGGGCGTCACTTGAGTGACTCTGTGTTATTTTTAATTCTCCCGGGCTTTCAGGTGGTGACTTGTATCATCTATCAGCACTGCCAATGTCCAACAATAGTCAGAGCTGCTAATGTCATCAGTACTCCCATCCATTGTTGACAATTTAGCCATTTTCCCCCATTCTAGACTCCCCTCCCTACCTCCCCTCCATTACCCTCTCGTGACGTCTGCTCAGCCGCTCTGCGCAAAGTAAATCTTCCCCGGACTTTTCCACTGTTTTCATCCATTGAAATGAGCCCTATGCCCTATTCTTGTACAAAATAATATACAGTACATATATATACAGTAATCCCACCATTATTCGGACGCGCAATACTCGGACATACTCACTATTCGGATATTGTGGGCTGCCCAACCCCCAAAATGCCAAAAAATTCGAATTTTTGGGACCGCGTCAGTTTGAATTTCCCGCGCGCGCCGATCAGCTGTGTTTACACGCGTGGCGCCTGTCTGTCGGTCGCCATTACCCACTCAGTTGCTGCCTCATGAACACCTCCGACAATGGCGGCCGAAATGATTGCTTTTGTGGTGATACCCTACCTCCTACAGTGCTTGATACTGCTCTTCACCTTCTTCATCATGTGTGTGATGATGGCCCCGCCTCCTGAGAAGAGAAAGAAAGTGGTTCTGACTCTGGAGAAGAAGAGGCAGATATTGGACAAGGTGGACGCCAGGTGGTCAACAGGACGTATCCTACGTGAGTTTAACCTCCCTCGCTCCACCTTGTTTGATATCAAGAAGTTCAGAGACAAACTACAGCAGTACAAGGCTGATTTCGCTTCGAAGACCAGACGAAACATGGAGAGGAAGGTGATGTTTACTCCTAAGGATGCAGACATCGACTGGTCCACGTTCATCTGGTATCGACAACAACGTGCCGCTGGTGTGTTGGTACGTGGAACGGAGCTGAAAGCTGCTGCTGAGAAGTTCGCAAGGCTACACGACGCCCCAGACTTCAAGGCATCTGAAGGTTGGCTCTTCGCGTTCAAGTTACAGCACGGACTTGCCAATCGTAAGGCCCATGGTGAAGCTCTGGATGCTAATGACGAAGGAGTAGAACAGTTTCGGCAGAAGGCGAAGGGCTTGATTGATAGGGAGGGCCTCACTCTCGGTCAAGTTTACAATGGTGACGAAACTGGCCTATTTTACCGTTCAATACCCACAAACACTCTCACTGAGGAGACGGAGAAGCGTGTACCTGGCCCCAAGCTCTTGAAGCAACGGGTGTCTGCTTTGTGCTGTGCCAATGCTAACGGCATGCACCGGCTCAAGCCCGTTATTGTAGGTGGTGCAAAGCAGCCTTGGTGCCTTCGTGGGTTAATGGATGCCCTTCCTGTCGTGTGGTATCATTCTTTGAAGGCTTGGTTCACAACCAAGATCTTCAAAAATTGGTTCCACCAACACTTTGTTAAGGAGGTCATTCATTATCAGACAGAGACACTGAAAATCCGACGAGACCAGGTAAAGGCCCTCCTGATTCTAGACAATGCACCTGCGCATCCGTCAGACAAGGAGTTGGTGGCAGAGAATGTTCGCATCAGGTGTCTGTTTTGCCATCTAATACAACTGCTCTCATCCAACCAGTGGACCAGGGAGTGATTGTGGCAACGAAGAGGCTATACCGACGGAAGTTTTTGGACGAGGTGATGGTTATGTACGAGGACGAGGACGATCGCAGGGAAGGACGTGACATGCGAGGACAAAAAACTCTCGAAAACATTCTCTGATACAACCTCAAGTCTGCCATCTTCAACTGGGCTAATGCATGGAAGGAAGTCTCTGTCAAGACTTTAGAAAATGTTTGGTCTCTCCTGCTTCATGGAAGTGACGTGGTGCACGATTTTCTTGGTTTTGACGTGGATGACTTTCATGCAAGGCTTCGTACGGGTGCAGACGATGTGGATGTCGACGAAGTGCGCGAGTGGTTGGATGACGACGAGGGCGATCCTGAGTATCAGATCATGTCTGATACCGAGATCGCATCTACTGTTGCTGGTCCGAGTACCCAGCAGGAAGATTCTGACGAGGACAGCGACGATGATGCGGACTCCTCACGGCTTGTCACTACCCCAACCATCCCCAGGCTGAGCACAATCCGGGCGTATGTGGAGTTCGTCCTTGACTACCTAGAACACCCGGACTGCGACAGAGAGATGGGTCATTGGAATTGGCGAGTGAAGTGCGAGGTTTCAGGCAACACATCATTAATCGTCAAAATCGTCGTCCTCTGCGTCAATCAACCATTGATAGTTTTTTCAGGCCAGTGAACCCTGCCGTCGTCAACCCTTGCTCCACACCATCATCTCACGAAGACAGGCCTTCTAGCTCCGAGCCACAGCCCAGCACATCAGGCACGGCTGAATCACCACTGGATGTTAGTTTGCGTCTATCTTCGGAGTCCTCTGTGGTGGATAGTGTATCACCATGTCGCACCAAGATGCCCCTACGCCGCCTCCGTCTGCTCATCTCGGACTCTGACAGTGACTAAATTCTCCAGGGATCGTCACTAGACCACACGGGAATTTACTGTTATGTACAGTGCAGTGAAGTGACGTGATTCCAGTTATAAAAAAAAAAACGTTGTGGAAAGTGTTGGTGATAAGTGCTGGTGATTCTCAGTTGGAAAGGTGTGTCAGGTGCAAGGTCTTCCTGTCAGAGTCTGAGATGATAGAGTGGGTTATTACATCAGGACAGCAGCTTCTTGTTTGTAAGTACCCTAACTTCATGCCTAACCTGTTTTCATCATGCTGTAAATGTGTTAAAAAATTACCCAAAATGTTAATCATAATTTCCTGCTTGCAATTTAATTTTTTCATGCATGGTTCTTAAGTGCACTAGCTAGGAAAAAGGTGGAAGCCAGTGAATTTCATATTCGGTCATAACCTAACCTAACCTATCCTAACCTAACCTATGATTACCATAAAGATTTTCATGCCTAACCTGTTTTCATCATGCTGTAAATGTGTTAAAAAATTACAAAAAATGTTAATCATAATTTCCTGCTTGCAGTTTAATTTTTTCATGCATGGTTCTTAAGTGCACTAGCTAGGAAAAAAGTGGAAGCCAGTGAATTTCATATTCGGTCATAACATAACCTAACCTAACCTATCCTAACCTAACCTATGATTACCATAAAGATTTTCATGCCTAACCTGTTTTCATGATGCTGTAAATGTGTTAAAAAATTACAAAAAATGTTAATCATAATTTCCTGCTTGCAATTTAATTTTTTCATGCATGGTTCTTAAGTGCACTAGCTAGGAAAAAGGTGGAAGCCAGTGAATTTCATATTCGGTCATAACCTAACCTAACCTAACCTATCCTAACCTAACCTATGATTGCCATAAAGATTTTCATGCCTAATCTGTTTTCATCATGCTGTAAATGTGTTAAAAAATTACAAAAAATGTTAATCATAATTTCCTGCTTGCAATTTGATTTTTTCATCCATGGTTCTTAAGTGCACTAGCTAGGAAAAAGGTGGAAGCCAGTGAATTTCATGTCCGGTCCTAACCTAACCTGACCTAACATTGTGTTAATCATAATTTCCTGCTTGCAATTTAATTTTTTCATGCATGATTCTTAAGTGCACCAGCTAGGAAAAAGGTGGAAGGCAGTGAATTTCATATTCGGTCATAACCTAACCTAACCTAACCTAACCTAGCCTAGCCTAGCCTAACCATTTTTCTGGTAGCAATTTACATCATTTACTGTATTTGATGCTTTGTATCCAATAATTTAGTGCATAAAATGTGGGAAAAGATGATTTCCATGTCAGATACTTACTTATACTATGCTGGCAAGTTCTGAGCACCTATGACTCACTCACCTCTAAATTATCATTTTTTGGTTAAAATTCAATAAATTCATGCTATGTGTGCATTATTTATGTGAAAAGGGACCTAAATAAGTGCTATACATGTCCAGTAGGGAGGTACGAAGGTAGTTTTCTGATTTAGGTTAGGTTAGGTTAGGGTCATGAAAAACCAGTGCTGGAGCTTCAGGGCCAGTATCCGGACAAAACCAATATCCGGACATGCCTTTGGCTCTATTATGTCGGATAATGGAGGGATTACTGTATATATATATATAAAATAAGATAACTGATAGTGCCATACACCTGGAATTGGCTAATTATCACTTAGCAACATCCAACCTGCACTCATTCTCTAATTTCCCCTGGTTTTTTTCCCCATGAAATATGCCATATGAGCTACTCTTGTAATATAAACGTATATAAGAAAGGAAGGGAGAAGCCTGAGTGATATTTATACAGTATCTACAGTCCTTTACTGCTTCCCACACGATGTTTAGTAGGGGTAGAGGTCACAGGGCCTTTTATAATGGGCGCAAAAGCGGCAGAAATGGAGGGGTGCGACTGCAATGTGATTTCACCTTGAAGGACGAAAGTGAACTGAATGTACTGTATGTATCTCGGTAGCCAAGAGTTGAAAATGTAAGCTGCTAATGTATATGCTAAGAAATAAGTCGTAGGAAATCTAGACAATACATAATAAATTAGGTAGTTCCAGGTGAATATAAATATCACTCAGGCTTCTCCCTTCCTTTCTTATATAAATTTACTTTACGAGAATAGGTCATACGGCGTATTTCATGGGGAAAAAAGCAGCGAATGAGTGCAGGTTGGATGTTGCCAAGTGATAATTAGCCAATTCCAGGTGTATGGCACCATCAGTTACCTTGTTTTTTTATATATATATATTATTTGGTATAAGAATAGGGCATAGGGCTCATTTCAATGGATAAAATCAGTGGTAAAATCCAGTTAAGATTTGCGGAGCGCAGAGTGTCTGAGCAGATGACACGACAGGGTAATGGAGGGGAGGAGGTAGGTAGGGAGAGTCTTGAATGGGGGAAAATGGCTAAATTGTCAACAATGGATGGGAGTACTGATGACATTAGCAGCTCTGACTGTTGTTGGACATTGGCAGTGCTGATAGATGATACAAGTCACCACTTGAAAGCCCTGGCGAATTTTAAAACAACATAGAATCACCAAGGTAACGCCCCGCGGTATGATCCATTGCACCCGAGTGTCATGAAAGTGACGACCTGCGGTTAAGGGGTTAATGATGGGTCCCTGACGTATTTTAAAGTTGTATTATTTGACGGAACATCTTAACCCCCCCGAATCCCAGCAGATTTGGGGGAAAAAATTTTTGTGGCTTAATCTTCCGCTTTTGGTGAGAAACATTGAAAATTCATAGAGAAATCGCCCACCTGAGCTTAAAAATGCACGATACAGGTAACGGTACCCTCACCTGGCTGATGCTTTATAGCTTGCCTGGCTTCAGAGCAAATGATAGTATGGGAGGGTTAAGTATTTCAAACCATGCGATTAAGGTATTTATTTTTTTGGTACGAATTTATACGTAGTACAAGAGTATATTGGTTTTCACACAATAATATAGGCAATATGAGCGTTGTTCACTCACCAAACACATAAACATAAGACACCTTCCTTTACAATGTTACCACCTCATCACTTCTGCTTGATTCTTCCTCTGGCTTGTTTCTTCCTTTGTCCTCCACCTCAGGAATCACTTTCGCCTTTAATTTCGTTATTGGAGAGACAGTGGCGTGACATGTCTTTACTGGCCAGGTCACTGCTAACAGGTGAGTTGCTGAGAAAATGGCGTGCAGGGGGGGAAGGGGGGTCAGGTGGGGCCAGGCAGTATCCTCACCTGAGGTAAAGGAAAGTCTCCTACAAATGTCTACCAAAAATCACCCATGAAACTTGAAAAATGTGCAAATGATGGCCCTCGCAAGTGCAAAACGTGTGGGTACGTCATCGGGTGTCACCGTGACAAAACGTGGTGACGTACCCATACGTCAACGGGACGCCTTGGGTTAAATATTAATTTGCAGTGGTTTAGCATTTAATAAAAGTTGTTTGTATTGGTGAGATCTATTTCCAGAAGTTATCAGAATTGATGAGCTTGATGTAGGGCATCTGCCAGACCTATACCAAAATTATTTTGCCATTTTTGACCTGGCCCTCCCCCCTCCCACAGCAGGGAAAAACAAGCATTTCTGACAACTGACAATCAGGAAACCAATTGAAACATGAAAAACACATACACACACACACACACACACACCAACACCAGGTACCTAATATGGGGGGTGGGAGGGCTTTATCCCCCTATCCCACCATGGTATTAACTATTCATGCTGCCACAAAACTTAACCTTGAAAGCTATTCAAAACTAGGCTAGCCACCGACCTTAAAAAACCACAGGTGCTTCGCCACATTTGTCCTGTTTCTCCGCATTGAGTTTGGTGGGGATAGGGTGCCTGCAGCCTGGTGCACATGTGACTTTAGGAATTATAGCCCTTCCAATATCTCCTCTGCATTATACCAGCACACTGTATCGCATTTAGGACACTTCACATCAATAGTTAATGATTGCAAATAATCTTGATGCTTGCCACATTATTTTGAAAACATCACCCGACTCTGTCCCGCTGCACTGGAGTGCAGCCATCACACAACAACAACATATTTGAAAAGATATGCTTGCTGTTGTGGGCAGATGGGGTCACACCCAACATTCCCAGGTCATTGCTAATTTGCTGAGGGATTAGTAATGCAACTTTTGTTAGTTCATTCATGAGAGATTGATAGGTGAAATCAGTAGGAGTAACAACCAAGAAGGTTGACAGAGGGCATCACAGTCACAGATTAGTTTAAACTAGCTCTCGCAAGATCCAGATCCCCACACTTTCAATACTCTGGCACAAATCTCTAATTTCTAAATTGCACTCTTACAGTTTCTAATTCTACCTTTCTGTGCATGCCTCGATCTAGTTTTCTTTCTGGTCACTCTGTAGCTGCTATTGTAGACAGCACCATTCTTCTCTTAGAGCTGTCAGTAGTGATATTCTTCAGGATTCTGTTCTGTCATCAAAGCTTCCTTCTCTTCATCTGTGATCTTCTGAGCTGCACGTATAGTTCTTTCCACTCATACACTGATAACTCCACCCTCCACCTTCTCATCTGCTTCTCGCAATGTCCAGCATGGCAGGTACTTCAACAGTCATAGGATGATGCAGTGGCACACCCACTTTCTGACTTGGCTCTTAACTTCTGATTGGGTTAAAAGGAACCTTGTTTTTAATGCATCGTAAATGCATTTGACTGCCAAAATCTTCTGCAGGAGTATCCTTAATATTCAGTAATATATAACTCAGTTTTTCATTTTCTGCAGTGTCCATGGGGTTTCATTCTCTTGGGACATGTCATGGAAGGATTACATTACCTCTCTTGCTAAATCTGTTTCCAAGAGATCAGGTGCACTAGGCCAGCTCTGTGCCTTCTTTACTCCTGCACAGGTGTCAGCTTTGTTTAGGGACCTTATTTGCTCCTTTATGGAGTACAAGTGGGGTAGCTCCCCATTCACTGTAAAGCTCTTCTAAACAGGATGGAGTCAAGAGCTTTGTGCTCCTCAGTTTCCCTCTTACTGATCTCTTCAGCTTCTTTCTCTTCACTGCATTTTTGCATCTTTGTCTCTCTTCTTCAATGAGCACTGCTCTTCTGAACTATCAGCTTGCATCTTTCCTCAGTAACACACATCTGGCAATGCATTCTCACCAAATTTCTGTCTCTCTCTCTAAAGCATGAGCACTTTGGCTTTTAATGATAGTTTTTTACAACAATTTCACAAATAACCAGTAGGGTTTAACATTGTAGTGATACAGTATATGGAAAAGCATGTGCAGTGTTGCTGATTGAAAATTTCTGGACACTCTGTCATCTTCTCTGGGAAGCTGTACAGTATAATGACTGTACTAGGCACATTTTGCAGACTTTCATTGTAGGGATGTGGTAGCCCCACTGCCCATCAGTTTTTGTGTTGGCAGCCTTGTAGCACCAGTGATACAGGTGTGATTAACAACTGAGATCTCTTAATTTTAAGAGGAATATTGTGCACTAGATCTCCCTGTCCTCTGTGACAGTGGGACACAGGATTAAGATGTTGCTGCATAGTATCAGCATCATTCAATTTGGTAGTAAACAGCAGCTTTCTTTATGTTCATCCGGAAATACTGCAGAAAGCTAAAATGGGGAAAGCCCCAGGAATTGATGGAGTGTGTGGTGAAATGCTGAAGCATGGGGGAGAGATAGTAGTAGAATGGATGTGGAAGGTGTGCATATTGGCCTGGGAGGAAGGTAGAGTCCCAGAAGATTGAAAGTCAGGTATAATTATTCCCCTGTACAAAGGAAAAGGGGAAAAAGAACTGTGTTGTAATCATAGGGGCATTTGCCTTCTTAGTGTAATAGGAAAAGTATATGGTAGGATAGTTATTGGCAGAATTAGGGAAATAATAGAGGAATTAGTTGGAGAAGGACAGGGAGGTTTGAGGAAAGGAAGAGGTTGTGTAGACCAGATAATCATTCTTAGATCTTTAGTGGAAAAGTTTCTAGAGAAGGGAAAGAAGTTGTATGCAACCTTCATGGATTTGGAGAAACCATATGACAGGGTGGATAGACAAGGATTGTGGAAAGTATTAAGAATAAATGGAGTAGATGGGAAGTTGTTGAAGGCTAAGAGTGTGTATGAGGGTGCTAAGGCTTCAGTGCATGTGGATGGCAAACTGAGTGAATTTTTCCATTTGAAGGTTGGATTGAAACAAGGATGTGTCATGTCTCCATGGTTGTTCAATCTGTATATGGATGGGGTTATAATGGAGATACAAGGTCGGGCAGTGGATGTTGGAGCGGCCCTAGTGAGAGAGAGAGCAGCGTTTGGAAACTCCCTGTACTGTTGTTTGCAGATGATACTGTGTTGTTGAGTGAAGACGAAGGGGAGCTGCAAGGCTTGGTAGATGAGTTTGGGAGAGTGTGTAAGAAATGGAATCTAATCTAAAGGTGAATGTGGGGAAAAGTAAAGTGATGGTCTTCAAGAGAGGTGAAGTCAGTGAATGTACAGTGAGATTGGATGAGGAGGATATGGAGAATGTGAGTGAATTTAAGTACTTGGGTAGTGTGATGAGTAAGGATGGAAGTCTGGAGGGTGAAGTGCTTGAAAGGGTGCAGCAGGGGAGGAAGGTTGCTGGTTCCTTGAAGACAGTGATAAGAAACAGGGAAGTGAGCATGGAAGTGAAAAAGTTGCTACATGACAGTATTGTGATACCAACTCTAACATATGGAAGTGAAGCTTGGACCCTGTTGGAGGGACGGAAGTCAAGAGTGAGAGCAGTGGAAATGAGTGATTTGAGAGGAGCATGTGGAGTCACATGGAGAGACAGACTAACAAATGAGGAAGTGAAGGAGCATTGTGGTGTGGATGTGGATGTGATAGGAAGCATTAGGAGAAACACATTAAGGTGGTTTGGGCACATGGAAAGGATGGAGAGTGAAAGACTGATGAGGAGAGTGTATGTGAGTGAGGTGGAGGGGGGGAGAGGGAGGGGGAGGCTAAGGGATGGAGTGGAGAGGTATATGAGAGGGGGGGTGTGAACTTGGACCAGGGCAGTGAAATGGTCGGGGATAGAGCGACACGGAGGTGTTTTGTTTGTGGCCACCCCGTGCAGGATTGAGGCATCTGGCAGTAGATAGATAGATAGATCCTTCTTACAGATGGAAGTTACTTATTGGTTGATTAGGGCAGTAATAGTTCATACAGTATTTTTAATCCCTGTTTCTCTTTTCACAGTTCAGAAAGTGGCAGTGCGTATGGTTTCACCTACTTGACATCAAGCCCTGACAAAGGAGATATAATCTATAATGATTTCATACAAGGATTACAGAGTGGAAAATGTGAGTGAGTTTGATATTGGTAGACTAATGATTCAGTGACCTTCCAGAATATTACTAGAGTCTGGTTTCCTGTAAGCCAGGAAACCATATACAGTAAAAGTCCTCTCATTTGGCATCTGTGGGACCAAGTAGGTGCCAAAAGAGCAGAAACTGCCGAAAGACCGGGAAAAACTGCCAAAAAAGTTTTTAGCAATCGTGGTCAGCCACCCCAGTGCAATCACAATGTCTGCCAAGTACAGTATTATTGGTCAGCCCTAAACACTAAATCGGCCTTCTGTTTCTTAAGGTGTGTATATAGTGGAAGAGCTCACATCAAAATCCCTTTTTTTCTTAAGGTCATATATAGTGGAAGAGCTCACACTGAAATCTTTCATTATCTTCGTCCTAGGAACACCCGCCTCCAATTTTTTCAACAGTAATCCCTCCACTATCCGACGTAATAGAGCCAAAGGCATGTTCGGACAGTGGTCTTATCCGGATAGTGGCCCTGAAGCTCCAGCACCGGTCATTCATGACCCTAACCTAACCTAACCTAAATCAGAAAACTACCTTCCTACCTCCGTACTGGACATGTATAGCACTTATTTAGGTCTCCTTTCACATAAATAATGCACACAAAGCATGAATTAATTGAATTTTAACCAAAAAATGATGATTTAGAGGTGAGTAAGGCATAGGTGCTCAGAACTTGCCACCATTGTATAAGTAAGTATCGGACATGGAAATCATCTTTTCTCACATTTTATGCACTAAATTATTGGATACAAAGCATCAAATATAGTAATTCATGTAAATTGTTACCAGAAAAATGGTTAGGCTAGGTTATGATTGGACATGAAGTTCACTGGCATTCACCTTTTTCACAGCTACTGCACTAAAATAATGAACACAAAGCATGAATTCATTTAAATTTTACCCAAAAAGAATGAATTTGAGGTAAGTTAGGCTCAGCTGTTCACTGAGTTGGCAGCATTGTTTACGTACAGGAAAATCAATGGCATTCACCTTTTTCACAGCTGGTGCACTTCAATACTAGTGGTAACCATGCATGAACAAATTAAATTAAAAGCAGGAAATTATGATTAACAAAATGGTTAGGTTAGGTTATGACTGGACATGAAATTCACTGGCATTCACCTTTTTCATAGCTGGTGCACTTCAAAACCATGCATGAAAAAATTAAATTGAAAACAGGAAATTATGATTAACATTTATGGGATTTTTTTTTAGCCATTTACAGCATGCTGAAAACAGGTTAGACATGAAAATCATTATGGTAATCATCTTTCACACAAATCAATGGCATTCACCTTTTTCATAGCTGGTGCACTTCAAAACCATGCATGAAAAAATTAAATTGAAAGCAGGAAATTATGATTAACATTTAGGGTTATTTTTTTACACTTTTACAGCATGCTGAAAACAGGTTAGACATGAAAATCATTATGGAAATCATGTTACACACAAATCAATGGCATTCACCTTTTTCATAGCTTGTGCACTTCAAAACCGTGCATGACAAAATTTAATTGAAAGCAGGAAATTATGATTAACATTTATGGGAATTTTTTTTTACCAATTTACAGCATGCTGAAAACAGGTTAGACATGAAAATCATTATGGAAATCATCTTTCACACAGTTTATGCATGAGATTAATGATATGGAAAGAACAAAACAAGGAATTTTGATGAAGTTAGGGTACTTACGAGAATGATGCCGCTTTTCTGATGTATAACCCGCTCGGTCATCTCAGACTCTGACAGTAAGACCTTGCACCTGACACACCTTAGCACTTCCGCTGCTCTTTACAATCACCAGCACTTCTCACCAGCACTTTCCACAACGTTTTCTTTCGCATAACTTGCATCACATCACTTCACTGCACTGTACATAACAATAAATTCCCGTGTGGTCTAGTGACGAGTCCTGGAGAATTTAGTCGCTGTCAGAGTCCGAGATGAGCTGACGGAGGCGGCGTAGAGGCTTCTTGGTAGGACGTGGTGATATGCTATCCACTGCAGAGGACTCAGAAGATAGACACAAACTAACATCCAGTGGTGACTCCGCTGTGCCTGATGTGCTGGGCTGTGGCTTGGAGCTAGAAGGCCTGTCTTGGTGAGATGATGGTGTGTAGCGAGGGTTGACGACGACAGGGTTGACTGGCCTGAAAAAACTGTCAGTGGTTGATTGACGCAAGCAGCGACGATTCTGACGATTAATGATGCGCTGCCTGAAAGCTCGCACTTCATCCACAAGTCCCAAGGGCCCCATTTCCCTTTCGCGGTCCGGGTGTTCCAGGTAGTCGAGAACGAACTCCACATGTTCCCGGAGTGCGCTCATCTTGGGGATTGTTGGAGT
Source organism: Birgus latro (assembly GCA_018397915.1). Lineage (NCBI taxonomy): Eukaryota > Metazoa > Arthropoda > Malacostraca > Decapoda > Coenobitidae > Birgus > Birgus latro. The sequence continues at coordinate 3,552 of JAGKTI010001225.1, read as the reverse complement.
AGTGGCAAACCGTGATGAGTCCACATCATCGTCTCTGTCCTCGTCGGAATCTTCCTCCTGGGTACTTGGACCGGCAACAGTAGATGCGATCTCGATATCAGACATGATCTGATACCCAGGATTGCCCTTGTCGCCATCCAACCACTCACACACTTCATTGACATCCACATTGTTTCCACCCGCACGAAGCCTTGCATGGAAGTCATCCACGTCAAAACCTAGAAAATCGTGCACCACGGCACTTCCATGAAGCAGCCGAGACCAACCATTTTCTAAAGTCTTGACAGAGACTTCCTTCCATGCACTGGCCCAGTTGTAGATGACAGACTTGAGGTTGTATCGGCGAAGGTTTTCGACAGTTTTTTGTCCGCATGTCTCGTCCTTCCCTGCAATCGTCCTCGTCCTCGTAGACAACCATCACCTCATCCAAAAACTTCTGTCGGTAGAGCCTCTTCGTTGCCACAATCATTCCCTGGTCCATTGGTTGGATGAGAGCAGTCGTATTAGGTGGCAAAAACAGACACCTAATGCGGCCATTTTCAGCCACCAACTCCTGCGCAGGTGCATTGTTTAGAATCAGGAGGGCCTTTACCTGGTCGTGTGGGACTTTCATTGTCTCCGTCTGATAACGAATGACCTCCTTGACAAAGTGTTGGTGAAACCAATTTCTGAAGATCTTGGTTGTGAACCGAGCATTCAGAGAATGATACCACACAACAGGAAGGACATCCACTAACCCACGAAGACACCGAGGCTGCTTTGCACGGCCTACAATAACGGGCTTGAGCCGGTGCATGCCGTTAGCATTTGCACAGCACAAAGCAGACACCCGTTGCTCTGAGAGCTTTGGACCAGGCACACGCTTCTTCGTCTCCTCAGTGAGAGTGTTTGTGGGTATTGAACAATAAAATAGGCCAGTTTCATCAGTGTTGTAGACTTGACTGAGAGTGAGGCCCTCCCTGTCAATCAAGCCCTTCACCTTCTGCCAAAACTGTTCTATTCCTTCGTCGTTAGCGTCCAGAGCTTCGCCATGGGTCTTACAGTTGGTAAGTCCGTGTCGTAACTTGAACGTGAAGAGCCAACCTTCAGATGCCTTGAAGTCTGGGGTGTCGTGTAGCCTTGTGAACTTCTCAGCAGCAGCTTTCAGCTCCGTTCCACATACCAACACACCAGCAGCACATTGTTGTCAATACCAGATGAACGTGGAACAGTCGATGTCTGCATACTTAGGAGTAAACATCATCTTCCTCTCCACATTTCGTCTGGTCTTCGAAGCGAAATCTGCCGTGTACTGCTGTAGTTTGTCTTGGGACTTCTTGATATCAAACAAAATGGAGCGAGGGAAGTTGAATTCACGGAGGATCCGTGATGTCGACCACCCGGTGTCCACCTTCTCCAATACCTCCCTCTTCTTCTCCAGAGTCAGAACCACTTTCTTCCTCTTCTCAGGTGGCGGGGCCATCATCACACACATGATGAAGGTGAAGAGCAGCATCAAGCCCTGCAGGAGGTAGGGTATCACCACAAAACCAAGCACTTCAGCAGCCATTTTGAGAGCGTGTTGACGAGCCAGGAGCGGAGCAGGAAATGAGACTGTGACAGAGGCGGGAGGCGCGAAAACACAGCCGGTTGGCGCACACAGGAATTTCAAACTGACGCGGTCCCAAAAAATAGGATTTTTTCCGGATTTTTCAAATTTTGGGGCATTTTGGGGGTCGGACAGCCTACGATGTCCGAATAGTGATGCATCCAGATAGTGGACGTCCGGATAGTAGGGAGATTTTCAATCATCTTGATGATAGCACCTTATGGTGCATTTTTTCACAAAACCAGTAGGCTTTTCACTAGTAGAGGCAATAGTGCAACATGAGAACGAGAGGATGACTACAATATCCCAACAAAGTTTCCAAACTTTCGAAAGGTCCCGCTCAAAAAGCCAGACACTCATGAGTCATGATGGCCGACGTAGCATGCAGGGTTGACAAGGAGAATTCTTCACCAGAGCTAAGCTCAACTTTAATAAAATGCACTAAGCTGTAGGTGAACAGTACAGATTTTTGTGCTAAACTGGACTTGAAAACACGCTATAGTAGGACCATGGAATACTGGCTGGTCTGGGTGTGACCCGTCACCTTTACACTATTGCCATACTTCCAACTGACCTCCCGTACAGTCAAGGCTATTTTTAGATGGCCTTGGTACAGCCCCCCATTTATCCCTTTCTCTCTCTCTCTCTCTCTCTCTCTCTCTCTCTCTCTCTCTCTCTCTCTGTTTCTCTCTCTGTGTGTGTGTGTGTGTGTGTGAGGGGGGGTGCATTCTCATTAAGGGAGTATGGTGTAGTGCTATTATTATTATTATTATTATTATTATTATTATGAAGCACACAGCAAACCAGGTTGTGTATGTGTGTGTGCATGCATATGACCCTGACCTGCTCCGGCAACACCGCACAAGCAATGCTGCCAGGTGTTTTACAGAGTTCAGTGTAATTACTAACAAAAAGTGAATCTTTCATAAAAACCTTATAGCTTTTCTGTACAAGTAATACTATACTGGGCTGTACCAAGGCCATCTAAAAATAGTTTTGGATGGCCTTGGCTGTACGGGAGGTCAGTTGGAAGTATGGGAACAGTGTAAAGGTGACGGGTCACACCCAGACCGGCCAGTATTGCGTGGTCCAACTATAGATATAAAAGAAAATCTAATATTTATTGGTGCCAAGTTATTATGAAAAGCACTAGATCTAGTGTGAACACCGCCAAATTGGCTGATCGGCTTGGCATATATGCCAGAGGAGCTGAGAACTTTCATAATGGGACTACAGTCAAGTTGCATAAAATGCATGTTTGTAAGCCACGATTTTCTAATCCACGGTGTGGTTCCTGCTCAGAACCGAAAGTAGCAGAAACCATGGTTATATGCTTAAAGCTTGGACTTTCAGCACCAAAGCGATGCATTTCCCTTGAGATTTCTATGGCGTGTGTCTGTGCCAACTCTAACGTATGGAAGTGAAGCTTGGACCGTTTTGGAGGGACAGAAGTCAAGAGTGGGAGCAGTGGAAATGAGTTATTTGAGAGGAGCACGTGGAGTCACGTGGAGAGACAGACAGACAAATGAGGAAGTGAAGGAGCGTTGTGGTGTGGATGTGGATGTGATAGGAAGTGTTAGGAGAAACACATTGAGGTGGTTTGGCCATGTGGAGAGGATGGAGAGTGAGAGACTGATGAGGAGAGTGTATGTGAGTGAGGTGGAAGGGGGGAGAGGGAGGGGGAGGCCAAGGATGAGGTGGAGGGATGGAGTGGAGAGGTATATGAGAGAGGAGGGTGTGAGCTGGGAGCAGGGCAGTGAAATGGCAGGGGATAGAGTGACATGGAGGCGATTTGTTTGTGGCCATCCCGTACGGGATCGAGGCGTCTGGCAATAGATAGATAGATTAATGTAGTGAAGTTATAACACAGTACAGTACTCCAGTGGTAGTCAGAACGGTTTAGAAACCATTCACGCAATCCGGATTAATGTCTGATATATCGGAGAAAGTCCTGGTTAGCAGGG
>JAGKTI010001224.1:76294-92521 GCA_018397915.1 Birgus latro | reverse complement strand
CAGGTTTATCAATCAGTCGTGATTCATCAGCTGTATAGCAAACATGTCAAGCTCATCGTCTGATGACGAGCTAATATTGCTCGAGAGCACTCATGCAAAACTGAACAGGAAAAAAGAAGGAATAAATGAAATAAATCGCAAAAGAAGCCGAGATGTAGGAAGACTGTCGAGTGTGCTTTTGGTATTTTGTACAGCCAATGGTGTTTGCCGTCAAAGTGCATTGAAACCAGTGTTGATTTGATTGATAACATTGTAAAGTGTATGTGTGTGTTTTACACAACACAATTGTAGACAGAGAGGGAATTGAGCACAAACTGACAGACTGTTGTGTGTGCTAAACAGAATCATATGCATTGTCCAGGAAGACCATCCAACGAAGCGAAGAATGTTAGGGAAATTTTTAAATCATTCTTGCTGAATTATCCTTTAGTATACAAGGACGGACAAAAATAAATAGAGCAAATTGCACTTGTAAATACAAGTAAAACACACCCATTGAAAATATTGTTTATCAATGCTAAATATTTCTTTAACTCATCTTTATAAATTCACTGCACTATTGTCGACAAGTGTGTTTGGATCATAATGTGTACACACACACACACATGCACACACACACACACACACACACACACACACACATGCACACACACACACACACATTCTTACCTTACAGTCTAGTTCTTTGCTGACTTCTGCCCACAGCTTGTCAACGACATTCCTGTTTGCGTGGAGCTAACTCCTCTTATTCCACAATGGTGGTTTCTCAAATACTTTGCTGATAAGTAATTCGATGTCCATCTTGCCAGACGTCTACTCGCGCGAGTATGCAGGCCAAGAATGGTCCGGGGGAAACAGGAAAGCTGGATGACGCTGGCTGCCTGCGCTGACCCGCTCGAACCTGCCTCTGTGCACGCTTACACTTGTTTATATGGTGTAATTTTTTGGCGCGGGTCGGCGCCTATCGGCACTGGTTACTCGCGCGAGAAAACCAGCGTTCTCTGTGCACACACCCTTACAGGCTTAGAGTAGCCCTGCACTGACCTGCACTAAACTGATTAGCCATACACTCAACGATTTCATCTAACGAGGCTGGAATGGATTTGACAGGTCTGAATGGACTTAAAATGGTCTGAAGTGACCTACTGGCCTGATGTATAGCATTGAGGTAAACGGTTCTTTCACATGTGTGGGACTTCGAAGTAATAAAGCGAAAATTTAACTCTTCCTGCCCGTTTGACTGTTACTCGTCAGTTTGGCGAACATCTCATCAGGTTCTGACACAGTTTCGAGGCAACATAACAATACTACCGACCGCAGCCGTACCCCCAAATAATAACCAGTGTGTCGTTAAAAAACACAAACGAAGCATTGGTATGACCTCCATACTGCCTTCTTGTACTGAGATGGCGATGTGCATAACCCCAGACCCATGTTTGTTTTGTGGCAGACCAGTTTTGCTTGTGACGCAACACTGTATTTACTCGTAAGCGTAGGAGGCTCTCCAGCACCTCTTCCTTTCCAGTGTAGTTCTTCATACAGCAGGTTAATATTCACTCGGTATTATTTACACCTCCTACGTAAATACCAATACGCGTGCCTGTCGACCTCGTACCTGCGTCAGACTGGCATATCCTCTCAGCTGGCATAACCTACAGCTGACATAACTTTGCACCTGCCGTAACTGTCAGCCATGATAACTTTCAGCCTGCATAACTATCAGCATAGCAGTTGAGACAGAATCGGACTTGTCCATTTAGGCCACGTACGTCCATTGGATCGTTCACATCGATTCAGGCTCTGGCAGATCATTTAGGCAGATCTGTTCAGGGCTGGTCATATCCACTTAGGTCATCTCAGGTGTAATTAGGTCCATTTAGGTCCTGCGAGGCCCACTCCTCAAGTCACTTGGGTTCATTCAGGTCGTTCACATTCACGACGACTCGGTCAGGTCAGGTAAGTTCCGGTCTGCGTCAGTCAGGCCAATCAAATTCCCTCAGGCCCAGTCAAGTCCGGTTAGGTCCATTCAGGTCAGTTAGCTTAATTCAGTCCATGTTTACACTCATTCAAGATCAGTAAAATTGGTTCAGGTTTGGTCAGGACCATTCAGGTCATATTAGTTCAGTTCAGGTCCAGTTAGGCCCATAAAGGCTTCTCGCATCCACTCATACCCAGTCAGGTCCAGTTAGGTCCATTCACTGCATCTGCATCCAGTCAAGCCCAGTTACTTGTACATCAGATCAAGTTCAGCCATATCTGCCCAGATCATCTTAGATCCATTTGTATCATTTAATTAATTTCACCAAGGTTCAGACTAAGTGGATTAGCTGAGAACGATTTCAGGCAACAACACTCCTTTCAGACTGGGTCAGACCCATCAAGTCAAGATTCAGGTCATGCCCGTGAATACATGTGCCACAAATCAGCCCAGTTGATGCAGTGGTTTTTGAGTTATGACGTGAAGTCCCTGAGATTACATTTTTACTATAAAAGCAACTTACCAATTGTAGGGATAATTCTTGTATAAGAATTTCAGCATGTCCTGGTAAAACATGTTATTATGGTACTTTGTGTATCAGAACAGAAATGAGTGGGCTGGGTGTAGAGGAGTGGACAAAATGGGCAGGAATGAAATGATAGTGAGTGGTGAGGGATTTAGGGGAAGTATATGCTGTGAAGATGGGTGTTGCAGAGAGGCTGGTAAGAAAGATAAAGAAAAAGGAAATGAGTGGATGGGCAGAAAGGAAGAGGTGGGGTGGATGGGTCAGTCCAGAACGGTGGTGGGTGGCAGGGCAGGGTAGGACAGGTGAAGATGGGCATTGCATAAAGCTCAGTGCCATACTTTTCTTTACGATTTGATACTTGAGGAGTGGGGTAAAAAAACGGATGGGGTGGGTAGAAAGGAGTGGGTGGGATGGGCAGAGATGGTTGTGGGTGGCAGCGTGAGGCGAGGGTATTACGCACTACACGAAGTAAGCGCATGTCATCTTCACATACGTGAAGACTCATGGCACAGGTAAAAACACATAAATGTCTACAAGATATTATTAATGCATACAACCTGAGAACGTATTTTTCCTTTTAGTCTTAGTGCCACAGCATCATATTATTCAGCTTAGGGGAAATTTCTCGTAGTGTAAGAGTAATGGAAGCCTCTTATAAACTCTTCACTTCGAAAAGTTTCCCCAGAATTTTGAAAAAAAAGCCAGGTAAATCAGGGATTAAATAAAATATACATCAGACTGGAGGTGTTAACGTGAAACAGAATAATAAATCGGTAAAGAAGAGTTTTTAGAAAGCCTCCCCCTAAACCCACAAGAATATCACCCCTGAAGGAAGAGGGGAGACAGGGGACTTTACTTGGAACTCGTTGTTGTTGTTGTTATTGTTGTCGTTGTTTTTGTTGTTGTTGTAGGCTCATCTGGACATGAACCTGGCGGACTGCGAATTAAAGTTGCCCACCATCCTCCTTTTAGGGAAGGGACAGGGAGCTGAGGGACGTTTCCATTACCGGGCAACAGAGCTACTTGTTTATATCGGTGCTACCATGTGAAGGCGTCCCTCTCGAGCACCTGGGACTAAACTCCACTGATTCATATCCCGGAACGATTTAACCTCCTCTGTACGATGGCATTTGATATGCTGGGTATATGAAAGTGGCTCGTTGTTGTTGTTGTTGTTGTTCGTCTCCTCAGAATCATTCATCTTAACCCCTATCAATGTTTCTCATCCATCACCCTCAGTCTCATCCACACTCCACCAACATATCTCTCCCCATCTCCAGCAGCAGGTTATGGCTCTGGTACAGACATCAGTAACAGAAGAGAGAGAACAAGTTAATGGTTTGATTGGCCTGAACTCTAACCATTCCTCTTCTAACCCTTTTTGCTACCCCTTTCCCCGAATGAAGTGATGCAAGGACCTACGCAGATAGCAGAACATATACATGTATATATATATATATATATATATATATATATATATATATATATATATAAAATCATCAGCCATTGCAAGTCACTGCTGAGCAAAGACCTATCTCAACTTTCTCCTCGAATTCCTTGTCAGAGTCAATCTCAGTCAGGTTTTGCCTGCAAATTTCTCTAAATCATCTCTCCACCTTCTGTGTGCCCTTTTTCTCCTGCGCTTGCAGTCTCATGGAGTCCAGTCAGTCAGCCTTTTGCTCCATTGGTTATCCCTTATTCTTGCCACATACCTGCCCACCTTCATTTCTGTTCTGTTATAACTTTTCTAATGCTTTTACTCTAGGTTGCTCTCTCACCAAAGTTCTCTTTCTGTTTCATAAAGATATTCTCAACACTGACCTATCCATTGCTCTTTGAGAACAGATTGGTTTGTTTTCCAAAGATTTTGTCAGTTTCCAGTCATAGCTGGAATTATACGTTCGTTATATACTTTTCGTTTCAGATATACTTGCAAGCTACCCTTCATGATGCCCCTATGTTTTCCAAAAGCTTTCCATCCAGTTGCAATGCTTCTTTTTATTTCGCTGTCATGGTCTTTCATTAGTTTTAGTATTTGTCCAAAGTAACTGTACTCCTCAACTTCTTCAAGAACTTCTTCATTTATTTTGATGACGCCCTTTGGTTTATTGTGGTTTATTGTCATTAATCATTACCTCCGTTTTTCTCCAGTTTATCTCTAGTCCTTCTTTTCTTATGCCATGTAGCATTTCTTGTCGTGTCTCTGCTGTTTCTGAGATTAGGACAATGCCATCTGCAAATCATAAATGGTTTAAGTTTTCTTCATCTATGTTTGCTCCTTTGTTCTCCCAGTCCAGCATTCTGACACTTTCAAGGCATATGTAAATAATTTTGGTGAAACTGTATCTCCACGACGCACGCCTTTTTCAAACTTAATTTTTTCTGACTCTTAATGTAACTTAACTGTAGCAGTTCCCTCCTTATATATGTTTTCGAGCAGTTTGACAATGTTCTCATTTATTCTTTTTGCCGCAGTGAATTTATTACTGCTATGTGATCCACTGAGTTTTCGTAATCAACCAAACCTAAGTGCAGTTGTTCTTTATATTCTGTAGTTTTCTCAATTAGCTAATTCATTGTTTGTAGATGATCAGTAGTCGAATACCCGCTTCAGAATCCTGCCTGTTCACAAGGATGAATTTCTTCCAAAATTGTTGCCATTTTGTTGTCATTACGTCAGCAAGAACTTTAGTGAAAAGTTTGTAAATAACTGATGATAAGCTAATAGGATAATAGACACTAAGACCTTTTGAGTTGCCTTTCTTGTCGAGCAAAATAATTAATGCATTACACCATGTTTTGGGAATTTTCTTTTTACATTGGGTAAGTAAGTGGGCGGGCAGTTTGAACTTCTACTCCTGCATCCAAGTGTAAAACTGCTGCTATTCCATCTTCTGGGGCCTTCCTTATTTTCACACTTTAAGCGAAAAGATTACTTTATCTGGTGTTCCCTTTGGTATTTCACTTGTGTTAAGAGCAAGGTTGGTACTATTGTCCTTAATAAATACAGTTCTTTGTAAAATTCTTCAACTCTCTTCACCATCTTCTCTCTGTACTTTATGGCTTGACCATTTTTGTCTTTCAGTGATATAATTTGTTGCTTTCCTGGTACTATTTTGCACCGGCCTTGTTTTCGACTTTTTCCGTTTTTGACGGTTTCTTTGATCCGCTTTATGTTTCTTTTTTTTTTCTTCTTCTTCTCTCTGTTTCCTGTTGATAAGATTTTTTAATTCTGCTCTTTCTGTTTCATCTTTCTTTGTTTTTACTTTCATCTCCCTTTTTTCCTTTTCATGAACTCGAGGGTCAGTTTTAATATTTGTCGGCTTTGACTGTATTACCTTTCCCTACTACCTCCGCTGATTCTGTTAGCACTTATGTTAGTCTATCATTCAACTCATCCAAGTCACACTCACCATAACTTAGAGCCTGAAATCTGTTCGTTGTTTCTAACTGAAAGGCTGCTTTGTTTTTGCTTACATTTATGGGACATATCTTTTTATTTTTAATCATCTTCTTTCTTTCACTTCTTAAATTGTATCTGGTTGTGCAACCCACCGTTCTATGGTCACTTCCTATATTTACTTTGTTGATAACTGTGACATTTGTGATCGTGTTATTCTTATCTGCTATAATGAAGTCTATTTCATTCTTTGTTTCTCCAATTAGACTTCTCCAGGTCCATTTTCTCGCTGTTCTTTTGTGAATTTTTTTTTTTTTTCCATTATTCTCATGTTATACATTTCAGCAAAATGTACCACCATTTCACCTCTGTCATTCCTCCCACCTACTCCAAATTTTCGATTTGCCAACTTTGCACTGAAGTCTCCCATGAGTATACTCGCAGTATATCTGGTCATTTCTGCTTCTATAATCTGGCAGACGTCTTCACTGAATGTTGCTATTTCTTCATCTGTGCATTGAGAAGTCGGTGCATATACTTATATTACATTCAGGGTGAATCTTTGCATAATCTGATTTCAGTCCATGCTATTCTGTCAGACAGTGCTGTTCTCTGCAACATTTCTGTTAATTAGAAATCCTACACCACTGACTCTTTCATTCTGCTTTCCTCTGTAGTAAAATAGGTGGTTGCTACCTTGGAGCTGAATTGATTTTTTCTTCTTTTCAATTGATCTCACTCAAACCTACAATATCCCAAATAATATTTTCTAATTCAGTCATTAAGTTATCAAATTTGCAGTCTTCTGCGAGGCTTCTTACATTGTACGTGTAGGTCTTCATGGATTTCAGTTTGTTTAATGTCCCGGTCTCTGATTTGCCAAGACAATGCCCACTCACTTTCAGTGGCACACTGCCTGTAAGCGAAGGAGGCGGTACGGTTGTAGGAGCTTTAGTAAACGATGACCCAACAGGAACCATCAGCAGTAGAATTCATGTTTGGTTGGAGGGATTGTGGCAAATAATCTCACCTCCTCGCCACATAGTTTCCGGAGAGAGAGAGAGAGAGAGAGTAAATGATCCTTTGTAGTCAATAGTCATGAAATGTATTCCTTCTTCCTCCAGTTCTAATCCCACTCCTAATTCTAAGCCTCCTTCTAATTTGTCTCCTAATTCTAAGCCCTCTTCTAATTCTAAACGTCCTTCATCCAACTGTAATCCTTTTTCTGTAATTCTAAACCTTCTAATTCTAAGCCTTATTCTGAGTCTTCTAACTCAGCCTTCTGTTAATTTCTCTTCTTCATCTCATGCTAAGCCATCTCCTTCTAATTCAAAGTCCTCTTCTGACTCTGATTCTTCCTTCCACCCACAACAGGAGCAGGACATGGCGTTGGGACCCACCTCCATTACCGAGGAGAGGGAGAAGGCTATTGACTTCACCACACCCTTTGACTTCGAGCCGTGGGACATCATGATTCCCGCTGCACAGGAGAGCGTGGATTTGTTTACCTTCCTTATGCCCTTCAGTCCTATGGTACGCCTCTCTCTCTCTCTCTCTCTCTCTCTCTCTCTCTCTTCTCTCTCTCTCTCTCTCTCTCTCTTTCCTTGCTAAAACATTAATGAGATCTTGTGAAACTCTGTCACAAATGAGTCAGAAATTTTAAAAATCCTGATAAATTCTTTCTCCAAGCTTTGACATAACCTACTAAGATCTTGCTAGGCTATTTGTGGTGACTGAGGAAACATGACATATTGCCAAACTCTCCTTCAAAACCGTTAAGACCAAGTAAGATCGTGCCAAGCTAACCACTGCTGTTCAGGCGGGTTGAAAGGGTTGGAATCTCATTTCACATAGGATCACTACTGCTCGTTATGCATTTTGTTGTAAACGCGAGGCGTGATAGGGAAAAAAGTTACAGTAATAGTCTCACAAGTATATTATCAATAGTCAATGCTTCGTGTCGCTTACTGCCGTTCATCAACTGTTCTTTTAGCTGCCATACATCACGGAACAACACAACACCGTATCTTGCTAAGTCGGGTGGAGGTCGCACAATCTCCCCTCCTTCCATCTGAAACCCATCGTCGTTATCTGTCTGAATAAAATTTTGACTGTTGATAAAACTAAATATTTTCCACTCACCCATCCATTGTCCAATCCATGTTTGCCTCATCAGGAGCGCAGAGGCCCGGGGCTAGGTTGCTCATTCCCTACATTAAAGGCAAGGGTGACCAGCCTCATGTGCTCCTAATAGGCATTATGTGAGCAATACATTTTATCCATCCCTCAAATAGCAACCCTTACAGGCCCCATCCGTCTGGAGCATCTTAACCCATTTGATCATCAGGCGTCAGGTAGTTATATGGTTACTACCCAACATAGTAAATGGTTTCCTGGATTACAGGAAACCATTTGCTGTGCCACTCATTGCAAACTAACCTGAAGGCAACACTACAGCGAGTGAGTGGACGATTGGCGCACCCACGCCCCACCCACCATATAAAAACCTATCTTCACTAAGTAATAGCATACCATGTACCACTACACCGCAGCAAGGGCAAGAACAAGGTTACTTGTATGTGACCCGCCACCCATGATTTTTTTGCAGTCAAGTTTGTTCCAAGCATCCTCATAGACGACCTAATGAAGCACTGTATCATTTCTTCCTCCTGCCTGATTGATTAATGTGCAACAGATCTAACGTTTTTATCCAATCACAACAGGGAGTGAAAGCTGGATGTACGGATGTAATGTAGAGGAAAAGGAAAGAACTTTCAGTGGAACACTCCAATGCCACAGAGTACGTTGTCATGCTGCTTGCATTTCTTTCCGTGGAAGTTAGTGTACTGGCAAAATTTTTCCCAAGGTATACTGTACTGTTCATTCAGCTCTGCCTGGAGTTTTGGAAAGTTTGCGTGTGGCAGTGAGGCGCAAATGATGTGAGAAGTAGAATGGTTGGTGACTGCTTCACCACGACAATGCACCCGACCATGCAGAGCCCATTACTCAGTAGTTTTTGGTCAAGGAAGAAAAATCCATTAGTCCCATGACTTTGCACCATTCAACTTTTAATTGTTCCATAAACTGAAGCTCGTCATGAAAGGACATGATTGAAGACAAGCAATCTGAAATGACGAGCGTCCTGACAAGCATCAACAAGAGTTCCGTCAATGTTTTCCATCAGTGAAGCAAGTGTGTGGATGCAAGAGAGGGGGGGGGGGCACTGTGCAGGGGAAAACTAAAGTTTAATGATCAGTAAAACAGAGTTTGTTAATCATTATCAAAATTCTGTCATACCTCGTACCGGTAATACTGTATGTATGTGTTGCAGGTGTGTGTGTGTGTGTGTGTGTGTGTGTGTGTGTGTGCACATAATAAAGGTGTACACGTGTCTGTTGCAGGTGTGGGTGGGTGTGGCCGTGTCGTGGGTGGTTGTGGGTGTGGTGCTGTACATAATCTCGCGGCCAGTGTGGACTACAGCACCAGTCTACCCCTACACCTACACCCACACAACCCCCAGGCCTCTCTCACTACTCCTTCACCTACTCAACTCGCTAGGATCACTCGTCGCTCAGAGTAAGTCCACACAAGCGCTACACATAAGCACGATTGACATAATTTTTTTTTCCCACGTGCAGTTGCAGGTGTAAGGACCAATTCACACCGAGGTCGGATTCGGACATCTTCTGACGCTAAATCTTCCTATCGGTATGTCGGGATTAAGGCTGGGAGAAAAACAGCTCGTTCTGGGTAGTTTGTTTCCCATTGTTACCTTCACTGTGTCTGGCAATGAGAAACGAAATGTCCATAGCCTGAAATGAAGTGAGCCTCTTTTAGCTTTTACCCCGACGAACAGGATCCGATAATTTGCATCAGAATACACTTGATTCCGATCTTAGTGTAACGAGACCACGAAGAAAGGGAACTGATCGACGTACTGTAAAAAAATAAATAAATAAATAAATAAATAAATAAATAAATAAAATCTAAACTCATGATAAATTATTTGGTTACTTATGTGTCTGGATCGCGTGTTTGGAAGGAAGATTTGAACCTTTGCTAGATCAGCTGCCTTCCTTATACTGTTTTTGCAAATGTCCCCCAATTAGCCGCAGTACCCAATATGAAGTCAGAATATCTATGAAAATACGGCCATATACATAATACTTAAAACGCCAATATATAGATATGGATATGCTCCTGATTCATGAAACGCCTGGATCCTAGATTGCATAGTGCAGTGAGCCGTGATATGTAGAGGCCACACACGATCTATCTTCAAGACATGTTTTTGACATCATCGAAAAAAAGAAAAAAAAAAGGGAGGGGTCTTGCCCTTCCCTTCACTGTTCTGCCTTTCACTCTGTTGACGTGTTTTATATTTTATTCTCGCTACCACCTGGCGAGGTTATTCAGCTTAGGGAACAATTTCCATATAGAGGGTGTTTGTTAAAGAAGAGTAAGTCTAATCTTTCCACTTTGCAAAGTTCATCCAAAGCTATATAAAATCGTAGCTACAAAAATGTCAAGGGATGGAAGTGAGTAGGTTAAATCTTAAGCAAACCGCCATTACGCCTTCATATTCTCCTGTATGTTGTTATTATTATTATTTCATTTGTTATTGACATGAATTGCAAAAGTTGCATACAAAAGAATATTAACTTCTCATTGGTAGAAACCAATTGGTAAGGAAGATGTGAAAGACAGCCTCCCTAAGGTAACGGGAATAGGCTGCCAGCTTAAGTGTTGTGCTGGTAAGACTAGGTTAATGGTTTATATTGAGGAACATTCTAGATATTTAGTGTTGTAGGATTAGGTTAGTGGTTTATACTTGGAGATGTGAGGAACATTCTAGAAATTTCGACATGTCTATTTCATTTTCTTCCAATCTCAACTTAGGAATTAGTTCTTGTCATTTTTCTTATGGTGTATTATTAATTTAAGTGCGTTATTGTGTGGGAAAATGTGATTTCTCTCCTAGGCTCTAGAATATGCAATATTGCGTGAAAAAAATGGGAGTTCTCTCTGGGGCCGCAGAATACTCTGTGCTGTTCTGGTGGTGAGTCAGGGGATATATAAGTGGCCGCCCTGCCCCCGAGTCAGTCATTTAGTCAGTGGCGGATGGACAGTGACAGAGTTTATGAGCAGGAGTCAGTAAGTCAGTCAGTGAGTGACGGACAGAAAGTGAGTGAGTGAGGATGGAGGTTGCGTCAGAGAGACAAGCCACAGTGTTTTTCATTTCAAGTGTACTGCAGCTTTGCCTGAAAGAAATAAAACCCTTAAGTGTTGAGCAGCCTTGTCTACGCACCGTTCTATACGTATCAGCACCTACGGTGTAACAAGAGTATTATCTTATTTTAACTCAGAATAGTTTTGGAACTTGGGAATCTGGTTACCCGCACTGCACAACGCCAGGTTTAGGAGGCCGATATGTGCTTACTGTCGTCACAACTACATCACCATTTCAACTTCTCATCAAACAAATCCACGTCAGCAGCCCGGCGCAAACCGATCCGGACCCAAACCCGTCCCAAAGTCATTCCGGTTAGGTTGTATTGGATTTAAGTGAGGTTGGCTTTAATTTGTTTGGGCTAGAGCAGGATAGGTTAAATTGTATTACTACATCAGGAAAGGTTGGTAATAGGTTAGGTTGGGTTAAATTTGCTCAAGTTAGTAGGGACGAAACGAATAGGGACAGATTTATTTGGGGGATGGATTAGGAAAAAAAAATAAATAAATGAAATAACACAGTCACTTCACCTCCACAGGCATCAGACAGCCCCAGACTGAGGTACTGCGTGTGTTGTCTGGGTGGTGGTGGATGGTGTGCGTCATAATGATCGCTTCGTACAGCAGTAAACTGATCGCCTCCATCACTGTCCGCTTCACCTCCCCGCCTGTCACGTCCATGCTGCAGATGGTGGAGAACCGCCCTCTGCTATGGACATACCAGACAAACAGCGCTATGGAGGAACTGTTTAAGGTAGGAGTTCTGTAGTGTTTAAGGCGGAGACTGAACTTTTAAGACTGATGTTCACTATTGTTGAATGAAGAGACTAAATTTTGTAAGGTGAAGGTTCTTTATTGATAAGGTAGTGACAGTATTTACGAAACAGGGACTTGTTAGGATAGACGCGCCCTCACCTTTGAACGTATCAGCCTAATGCTGCCATGGAGAAAGTTTCTGGGAAGGTTCTGAACTGCTGCAAGTATAAAGAATGAACTATCAAAACAGAGAGAGAGTCATCTTATCTCTTTATTAATTTTTTTGTGTTTGCAGCCCATAGATCAGGCTATGAGGGCCATGGAAGAACTCTTTAAGGAATTCAATTATCAATTATATGTGGCTGAAAAACTATTATTTAAAAGACTAAACTATTTTAAGCACAAAGACTGAATCGATCTAGGTAAAGAGACGCACCTTCTCCTCTGGATCTATTGAGAAAATAGTGTTGTGAAGGATTTGTTTCAAAGGTAGGGTTTCTGAACTGCTGAGAATTTCAAGTACAGAAAGTGACTGGTTTAAAGTAAAGAGGTTGCGTTAGTAAGGCAGAGGCCGATCCATCTTGTGTTTTTACTGCATTAATGGTTCCGTCTTTGGACATATCCGGTATCAGCAAATGTTCGCCTCATCCATAAACGCCACCGTGCACGGCATCCTACCCGTACCCCTGACATTGAAAAGAGTTCACCCATACTTTATCTTCTTTTTACAACTAATCTTTCTTCTTACTTTGCCTTTTTTTTTTTCTTTTCCTTTGGGTTCCATTCAGGTAACTTGTCCTGTCACTCTAATAAAACCTTTAGACTCTCTCAAGAAGTGCGTCTATGGCACGTTGGTTCTGTGAACTGGAAGTCTTCCGGACAGTGCTGTTTTCAGGAAAGAAAGAACCAGCTGCCTGAAGCCAGCAAAGCTGCTCCTTCAGAGAGAGAGAGGGAGGGGGGGAGAGAGAGATCCGTAATTTCGAGAAGCCTTGACACACTGCGTTTAAACGATTCGAGGTCATAGGGAGAGAAAAAATACAGGAGTAAGACTGTTTCAGAACTGACCTGTTGCATACTAAATAACTGAGAGTATATGTTAACCCTGGCATTAGAGAGCTGGAGAGAAAAGAGCTAAGAGTGTGCGTCCAAAAGGGTGCCATGAGCCTGTCGTAATGGAGAAGAGATGCGAGCAGACAGTTCAGATGAGCAGTGCCTACTTAAGTAGTGAGAGCAAAGGGATAAAGATGCATCAGAGTGGCAAACAGATAGGGAAGTTGAAGGGAATCAGTAGGAGGACGGGATCTGATGAGACGAAAAGTCTTTGACTCCACTCTGTTAGAAGAGCTGTGTGTGAGTAGCGGTCCCACATGCGAGTTGTACACATAAAGTGGCGAATAAGACCCCTGTACAGGGTCAACTTTTGTGCAGGGATAAAGAAGGCACGGAGCCAGTTTAATACACCTAATTTCTTGGAAACAGATTTTGCGAGAGACGTAATGTGAATGAAACCCCAAAGATATCGAGATATGGTGAAGATTTAACTAGTATATTGCTGAATACCGAAGGACACTCCTGTGGAAGATTTTGCTGGGTAAGAAAGTGTAAGAACTTAGTTATTGATGCATTAAAACTAAAACTTCTTTTACCCCGATCAAAATTACAAGCCAAGTCAGAAATTAGTTGTGCCATAGCCTCATCTTGTGACTGCTGATGTGACTGCTGTAATGGACGCTGTGAGAAGCGGATGGAGAGGTGAAGGTAGGAGTCAATGGCGTAAGAGTGGACAGGGTGCTCAGATCATTGATGAGGAGACGGAGTAGAGCTAGTGACAGGACAGAATCCTAGGGAACACCATTGTTGCTAGCTCTAGAGGAGAAGCAGTGGCTGTCTACAACAACAGCTATAGGGCGACCAAAAAGAAAGCTGGAGATGAAGACACAGATAGATGGATGTAACCATTATATGGCGGTTTGGAAATCAGAGATTTACGTCCGACTCGGTCGAAAGCCTAAGAGGTGTCAAGTGCAACAGCAGAGCTTTCGCCAACATCCCGACAGAGAAATGACCAAGAGTCAGAAAGGAAGGTGAGAATGTCATCACCGGATCGTCCCTGGTGAAGCACGTGCTGGCGATCGGAAAGAAGATTCTGATAGGAAAGGTGTTTAAAATGATTTTGTTTGAACAAATTCGAATACAGGATATTAAAACAATTGGGTGATAGCTAGAGAGCTGGGAACAGTCACTCCTCTTCAAGACGGTTTGAATAAGAGCAAGCTTCCAGCAAGATGGAAAGGTACATGTCGACAAACACAGGCAAAATAAGTTTACCTAGGCAAGGTGTCAGCACAGAAGAATAGTATTTGAGAACAACAGGAGGGACCCGATCAGGCTTGTACGCATTACAGTATTAGTACTGAGGCCAGTCAGGGCAGAAAGTACATCTCTTACTATAGCCTAGGTGACAACCATAATCTGCTGAACAGTATCTGCAGGTGCAACAGTCCAGGTGACTTAATGAACTGCTGTTGGCTGGTGGAGGTGGACAATAATATGTGTGTGCTGGCAGTATGCCCTCACATATACAAACGTATGCATATGCTGGCATCCTATCAACACTTACTGGTAACTTATACTGACTAACACAGAAGCATATCCATTACAATGCTTTGAATGTGACATTCCTTTCACTAACTCATATCTGCTTGGCCAGCATCAGGAAGCATTAATTCTGGCTCTCACTTTCCCTTAATAGAAAGAGTTACGTTTTTCGATGGATCTTATGGACTGCTGCAGGTATACACAAGGGATGGGGGACACAGGGGGCAAAGTCTCCCCTTCTTTCCTTTGGGCAGTATCACATAGCATGTCACACATACGTTTCATACATAGTGTGATTCTACGATCTGGCTTAGGAACATTTTTGTGTTGTGTACCATTAACCAGTTCACTCCAAGGACGTCTCCCTTTTTACCTCCGCCAAGGAGGTTATGTTTTACTCAGCGTTGGTTGGTCTGTCTGTTTGTTTGCCTGTCTGTTAGCAGGATTACTCAAAAAGTTTTGAACGGCATTTAATGAAATTTTGTGGAAGGGTGGGCCATGTGCCAAAGAAGAAATGATTAAATTTGGGGGAGGATCCGGATCCTAAGTATCCCGCACAACATCTCCAAAAGTTCACGATGAATTTCAGTGATTTTATGGAAAGGTGGGCCATGGACGAAGAAAGAATTGATAAAATTTTAGAGAGGATCCGGATCCTATATCCACGGATTTGTTAGCAGAATTACTCAAAAAGCTATAAAGGGATTCCGATGAAATTGTGTGGAAGGGTGAGCCATGGGCCAAGGAAGAAATGATTAAATTGGGGGAGGATCCGGGTCCGGAGTATCCCACACAATATTTCCAAAAGTTCTCAACGAATTTCAGCTAAATTTTGTAGAAAGGTGGGCAATTGACCAAGAAATAACTGATTAAATTTGGGGGCGGATCCAGATCCTATATCCACGGATCCATATCCTTTTTAATGGCAGTGGCATTGGCGGACGTATGTGCTCTCTGAGTGCTTTCTAATTTCCATTCTTTTCTATTCGTCCAGCCTCCATGTGATGTGATCCAGCTTGGGAGAAGCTTCCACCTGAATGGGTCCGATACAGCCCTTTTTAGCCCCTTTCATTCTGATTACCACATTTGTATTATATTCTTCCAGTTACCATACAATTTTATTCAGCTTAGAAGACATTTTTTTTTTTTCATACTGGAGATGTTGATACAGTCTTCATTAACCTTTTCATTAATAGAAGTCTGTTTTAAGTTAGGGGAAATAGTGTAGGGGCAGTCAGAATTTGACAAAAAAAAAAGAAAAAAGAAAAAAAAGTGGAATTTAAGCATCAACCCCTCTATCAAGAGGGTTTCATAAGTAGCATAAGTCAGACGTTAGCTAGAACAAAGCGAAAAAGTCATCCTGTGCTGAAGGAGTTTAAGGCAGAAAAGAACGTCAAAGAAAGCCCATTCTTAGAGACCCTTGACCCTCTGATCACGGTATACTTGTAAATCTTGCTTTATTCTTGCTACCTGCAGACGATTTTACTCAACTTAGAAGCGACCTATTGTTGTTTAAAAGTTAACAGCTTCAATGCATGGACTCACTGTATTGTTATAGCTCGCCTTTAGCTGGGCAAGATGATATAGTTTTTGTCGGTGTGTGTTGTCTGTGTGTGTGTGTATGCATATATATCTGTTGTCAAAATATCTCGAAAAGATGTGAACGAATTTTCACCAAACCTTCACGAAATAGCAACTTTTCGGATAAGCAGAAGCCTATTACTTTTTGTGAGGATTTGA